>CM035112.1:12545218-12810703 GCA_020205505.1 Panax japonicus
TAAAAAGTTCAAAGTCAAAGATTCCTGGAAGAGCGTTTGTCATGACTGGTCAAAATATGAGGAACCCAAATGAGGTGATCACGGGTAAGCTAATCATAAATTCTTGCAAAGTTTATACCTTACTAGATACCGGTGCTACCCATTCATTTATCTCTCCTACTTGTGCTCAACGTTTAAACTTAACTCCGGAGAAATTAGACTTTAATTTATCTGTGGAGACTCGGTTAGGAGAAACTTTCATCACATCCATTGTTTATAAATCTTGTTTGATCCAAGTTGGCACCATCACATTACCTGTTGACCTTATCTCTTTAAAGATACTTGCTTTTGATGTATTTTAGGGATTGATTGTTTAACTACTCATCATGCCAAAATTGATTATTTTCGTAAGGTTGTTAGTTTTCATATTCCTAACCAACCTGTTGTACGAATTCGAGCAACTAAACCACTAAAATCAATCACTGTTATATCTAGTCATAAAACTATTCGTTTATTAAAAAATGAATGTCAAGCTTTCTTAGCCCATGTTATGGATTTGAATAAAGACACGTCAGATTTAAATAATATTCATGTTGTTAGTAATTTTCTTGACATATTTCCTGAAGAAATTCCCGGTGTACCCCCAGAACGTGAAGTTGAATTCTTTATTGATCTTCAGCCTGGTACAAAGCCCATTTATAAAACCCCATATCAAATGGCTCCTATTGAACTTCAGAAGTTAAAGGTCCAACTACAGGAGTTATTGGACATCGGTTTCATTCGTCCTAGTACATCTCCTTGGGGTGCTCCTGTTTTATTTATAAAGAAGAAAGACGGGAGTGTGCGACTTTGTATTGACTACCGAGAATTAAACCATGTCACTATCAAGAATAGGTATCTGCTACCTCGTATTGATGACCTGTTTGACCAGTTGCAAGGAGCACAATTCTTTTCAAAAATTGATCTTCGTTCTGGATAACATCAGCTGAAGATTAGAACTGAGGATATTCCAAAGACTGCCTTCAGAACTTGGTACGGGCATTATGAATTCTTAGTTATATCTTTTGGATTGACTAATGCTCCTGCGGCTTTCATGGATATGATGAACCGAGTATTCAAGGATTATTTGGATCAGTTTGTTGTTATCTTTATTGATGACATCCTCATATATTCCAAAAGTCATGAAGATCATGAGCACCATTTGAAGCTGGTACTCCAAAGGCTTCGTGAAAACAATTTATATACCAAGTTGAAGAAATGTGAGTTCTGGCTTAAGGAAGTAGCACTCCTTGGGCACGTGGTGTCAAAACATGGAGTATCTGTTGACCCGGCGAAGATTGAAGTAATATAAAGTTTGGAGCAACTGAAGTCGGTGACTGAAGTACGTAGCTTTCCGGGCTTAGCTGGTTATTATCAGAGATTCGTGGAAGAATTTTCTCGAATTGCTACTCCATTAACTCAGCTGACTCAAAAAGATACAAAATTCGTATGGAGACAGGAATACGAGAAGAGTTTTCAAGAGCTTAAGAGGAGTCTCATTTCGGCACCTGTTCTGACAATACCATCTGGTTCGGATGGATTTGTTATCTACAGCGATGCTTCAGGTAAAGGGTTAGGATGTGTTCTCATGCAACATGGGAAAGTTATAGCATATGCCTCGCGACAACTTAAAGAGTATGAGAGGAATTATCCTACTCATGATCTAGAGTTGGCAGCAGTCGTTTTCGCGCTAAAGATCAGGAGGCACTATCTATATGGGGAGAAAGTGGAGATATATTCAGACCATAAAAGCCTCAAATATTTCTTCACCCAAAAGGAACTCAACATGCGATAACGACGTTGGCTCGAGCTATTAAAAAATTGTGACCACAACATTCAATACCATCCTGGAAAAGCAAACGTGGTAGCTGACGCGTTGAGTAGAAGATCATATCCAGGAACGAGTGCGATTATGTCAAGTATACGCATAGAACCAACTTTAATCGATGAAGTTAAAGTTGCTCAAGCCACAGACCCGGAGCTGATGCGTATGAAGAAGAAAATACAAGAAGGTGCTATTCCAGAAGTAAGAATTGATGAAGAAGGAATACTACGAGTACACTCCAGACTTTGTATTCCTAACGACTCTGATTTGAAGTACAAGATCATGATGAAAGCACACAATACACCATTTGCAATCCATCCTGGAAGTACCAAAATGTATCAAGATCTTCGACATTCATTTTGGTGGAACAATATGAAGAGAGAGATTGCAAAGTTTAT
The DNA here is from genome assembly GCA_020205505.1 of Panax japonicus. Lineage (NCBI taxonomy): Eukaryota > Viridiplantae > Streptophyta > Magnoliopsida > Apiales > Araliaceae > Panax > Panax japonicus. The sequence goes on from CM035112.1 coordinate 12,547,460, forward strand.
CTCGAGGTGTTTAACTTGTCAACGTGTAAAGGCGGAGCATCAAGTGCCTAAGGGTCCATTGCAACCACTTGAGATTCTGAAATGGAAGTGGGAACACATTACCATGGATTTTGTTACGGGTCTTCCCACGGTTTCTCAAGGCATAAATGCGATTTGGGTTATTGTTGATAGATTAACTAAGTCTGCTCATTTCTTCCCGATACGGGAGACTTATTCCCTTGAACGTCTTGCTCATATGTATGTAAATGAGATTGTGAGATTGCATGGATCCAGTATCCATAGTTTCGGATCGTGATCCAAGATTCACTTCACGATTTTGGGTTAGCTTTCAAAAAGCTATGGACACGGATTTACGATTCAGTTCGGCATACCATCCTCAAATGAACGGACAATCAGAGAGGACTATTCAAACTCTTGAAGATCTATTAAGACTCTGTGTCCTAGATTTCAAAGGGAGTTGGGATAAGTATTTATCATTGGTGGAATTCTCCTACAACAATAGTTATCAGACAAGTATATGTGTGTCTTCATTCGAAGCATTGTATGGACGAAAGTGTCGCTCTCCAATATGTTGGGATGAGGTGGGTGAAGCAACATTGTTGGGACCCGAGTTGGTACGTATGACTACGAAAAAGATCCAAATGATTCGACAACGTATATAAACGGCATAGGATCGACAAAAGAGTTATGCAGATCTTCATCGAAAAGACATGGAATTTAGTATTGGGGATCATGTATTGTTGCGTGTTTCCCCACGGAAGGGAGTTACAAGATTTGGGAAGAGAGGAAAATTTAATCCACGATTTATATGTCCATTTTAGATTCTTGACCGAATAGGAAATGTGGCTTATAGACTCGCGTTACCTCCAAGTATGTCTCGTATTCATAATGTTTTTCATATATATGTTCTTCGTAAATATGTAAATGACCCGAACCACGTTATTGAGTTAGAACCGGATGAGATAGCCAAAGACTTAACATATGAAGCGGTACCTGTAAAGATCTTGGATAGGAATGAGTATATCTTACGTACAAAGGTCATACCACAAGTCAAAGTTTTGTGGGGGAACCATACTATTGAGGAAATGACCTGGGAGTTGGAAACGGAAATGAAAGCGAGGTATCCTCACCTTTTCGAAACATCAGGTACGTATGTCAATTTCGAGGATGAAATTTCATAAGGAGGGGAGGTTGTAAGACCCCAACTTAATATAAATGAAATTAAATTTCCTCTATTTATTATTTTGAAATAGTAAGGGTTGATTTGATTAATGTGGTTAGTTATGGGTAAAATACACAAATATTTTAAATAAGCAAGTGGTTATAAAATATTCATTTTTATCGGAGAATATTCGTTTGGTCGTGCAATATTCTTATTGTCGGGGAATATTCGTACAACGGCGCAGCCTTGTGTGGGCCCCATAATAGAAAGCGATTGGATGAAGAAAACGACAAGTATAAGTTGTTTATAAATAACGGCGTAGTTGTTACCGTTAATACTGTTAAAATACCTGGTGGTTAAAACACAGTATAACACAGTATTGCACCAATTATTTATTCTTACGTAAGAAAACACTACTCAATAATTGTTACAGTAATTACTGTTTGATATTTTATTTTATTGAATCAATAATTACTACGTTGATATTTTATATTATTGTTGTTTCAATAATTGTCACTACACAGTATTTTTCATTATCAGATCAATAATTAATATTATTTGAATAATATTATAAGATAACATTATTGACAATGTCTAGAAAGTTCTGTCTAAGGAGAGGTTTGGTCACCTAATTGCGCGCCAGTAAGGAGAAATCCTTATTGGAAAGCCCCCTCTTTCCTGGGAACGGCCTGGTTGTCGATATTATGATTCTATAATATTATTTGTGAATAATTAATTATTAATTTATATGATAAGAAAAATTTTATTTTATGTGGATATAGATGGAGAAAATTTTAAACTGACAATTGTTGAAAAATTGATATTTTATCTTTTTTGATAAAATAATTTATTTAAATATATTATTATATTTTAATAATATAATAATGGTGATATTATTACAATGAATGTGAGATATATGAATATATGAGAATGAAGAGTATTTTTGTTGCAAAAGTTGTTTAAAACATGTTAAACATGTCTGTGGGCCCATTTCTTGACTGAAATTTGATTATAGCCTGTAAAATCGTCCGTTTGTGGATTTCGTTCAATTTCTGTTTGGAATATGAAAAAACTTTCTTCTACAAATTTGTAGATAATGGAATTTCTTATGGAAAAGACATAAGGTTGGAATTTTTCAGATAAAATGGCTATTTATTATGAATTATTGAAGTCCCGAAGTTCCAGAATAATTAATTTTGGAAGTTTTAAATATTTTTTTACAAAAAATCATTTTTGGTGAGTTGAGTGGGTCTTGAATATGATGTAAATGTGCTGATATAAGTTTTCCAACTTTGCGTATGATTTATTTTATAAATATCAATATTATATTAAATTTTTTACTTTGGTGTTCTAAGCATTTTCCTATAAATAGGGTGCTTAGGTTAGAATTGAAAATCACACCAAAAATTGAAGTTTTCTCTCTCTATATTGTCGAGCGTATTCTTGTGAGTATTTTGATACTTTGAGTGTTGCTATACAGTGCAAGTTTCTTCAGCACTATATCCAGTATTCCAGTCAGAAGTGCTGTCTTTTTGGAGGTAAGGGATGTTATTTTTTTTTAAAATGATATTATTTCTTCTGATATCATTATGCCGAAATATTGGTAAGATTTTTCTTGTGAAATTCTCGTCTTTTAGTGTCGGGGTTACTATTCACGTATACGGCACTATTCATGAATACGACACTATTCACAAAAAAAAATTAAATTTTCATTTTTTGTCCAAAATATCTATTATGGATACTAGCTTTGATTGTATCCATATTTTGATCATTCTTGAATTTTACTTCACTACGATTATTTATGAAGTATTTTTAAACTTGGATTGTTTAAAGTACGAATCCTTAATATTTGTTCTTTTGTTTCACTAGATTCATTTTCTTTAAAATATTTTTCATCATCTTCAGCCCTAAATGATGATATTACTGAATATCTTTGGCCTGTAGTGCAAAGATGGTTGATTTTCTTATGAATATCTTTTTTCTCTAGTGCAGAGATGTACAGGTGTTGAGATGAACATGACCGACTGATGAACATCTTTGGCCTGTAGTGCAAAGATGAATATTTGATTCAAGATGTATATTGATTGATATTACAGGGATAAAATATTGATGATGTACTTTTAAATTCATAGATATTAGTAGATTTCATTCTCTACATAACTCTTCTATGAATTATTATTTTCGTTGCGAATATTGATCTGAAACATGTTGTCTATTGTATTTTATCAGATTTTTCCCTGTTGAAGACTAACGATAATTTGTTTTATATTATCTTAGTCATAATATTCTTTACTGAGCTAGTTGAGCTCACCCTTTTCCTTTTTGTTCCTTTTTTCTTCTCAGGAGGCAAGAATGTAGCGAGTACCAGTCGGGGTGTGGAATGATGGTTCTAGAAGTAGTTTAGTAGTCCTCACTATTTTGTAAAATAGTGTATCAATAATTGTAATAAGGACTTATTTGGGTGAGAATATTGTCTAGATGACAATATTTGTATTTAAACTCACAGTTTATGTATTGTATTAATAAAGTTGTAGTTGTTTCTGTACCATGTTATTGACGACTCAAAATGGGTGATGTATACCTATTTTGGGGGCGTCACACCTGAAATTAGCTCTCAGACTTATGAAGAATAGTTCAAACGGTCTTATGTGGGTTTCTACTACTTGTTGTACAAGTGAGGTTTTAGAGATGTAATGGTTCTAGCTTGTATCCAGCATGCAAATGAACAGATTCATTACATAAAATCAGATTAACAACAACAACATCAGAAGATATCGCTCAGTCAAACCATGTCAGAAGTCACACTCATATGTTTTCTGGGTTACCCAGAAAACACATCTTGTGAACATACTGCCTGGTTTAATCATCCACCAAATACAACCTACTTGATGTTTTAGTGAACTAAGAGTCTAAAAATGAAGTCTATACAACACACTGTAACCTAGATTCAATAACCATAACAAAACATCAAATAAATTGTCAGATCTAGAGCAATAAAAACTTGTCAAACACTGCAAATTACTTTCTGGGTTACCCAGATTTCCTCTGGTCATGCCAGGTCAACGAGTTTTGACCAAGAATAACTTACGATCTCGACATGTAATCACAATGGTTCCACTTCCAGGTTAAAGATCACATAACAAGCTACAGATTACAACTTTAAAACATCAAAAATCAAAAACATGCAGAGATCTACAGCCACTGACATTCATTGTCAGACCACAAAATAAACTTTTTCAAGATTTTGCAAAACTTCAAATCTGAGCCTCTAGATGTTATGGATCTAACATCTAGCAACCCAGATCATCATTATATACTATATATAACATGTTTTAACAATAAATCCTAACATATAACACATCATCAAAGGTCAGATTTCAAGCTAGAATTTTATACCTTTCTTTGATCAATCTTGATCTTAGGGTTCTAATTTGATATAGATGTTAGTGGGGCTAGTTTTGGGGACTGATCTAGCAAAAAAAATTCGTGGGTTTGGGTTGAGAGAAAATGTTTGAGTGTTTTGTGCATAATGAGCTAGCAAATACAATTCTCTCTCTCCCAATCTATATATATATCAAGTTAGATGCATTGTATGGTTGATATAGAGCTGATAAACATTAATTTTAGTCGCATGGAGTTGGTATGAGTTGGTAAACAACCCACTTAATGTCAAAACCTACATGTTAGCCTCTTTAATACACAAAAGGGTAAAATAGTCATTAACCTTACAATTTTAATGGCTTAAATGTAACTTGGCAAACCCTTAGGGTTTTACCCATACGGTTTAACCATAAGGTTTAGCACATAGCATTTGCAAGATTTGGCAATTAGGATTTGTACAAAATAAAAATTTTAGCTTCTAAAATTTTTAATTAGGGTTTTTTTAATTAGATTAGAGTTCTAATTATACATGAACAATAGGGTATTATATACTAATTATAATTATCCTTGCTAATTTAGCAATTACGGTTAATAATTTTGGTAATTAGGGTTACCAAATCACAATTAGGGTTTATAATTCAAACATTAGGGTTTCTAAAAATTATTATATCTAAATTTTAATTAGGATTGACCTAATTAACTATAAAATCATATAACACAGTTATATAATAGTCTTAAACTCACAATTGAGTTTCAATTTAGGGTTTCCCACAGTAAAACTAGGGTTTTCAAATACTGCACCATAATTGACCAAACATTGACAATTCACATTCATACAGTACATATTTATAGCACTGAAAAATCAAAATATAATTAATATTATATTATTATTCTCATGTCTTACTCAAAATCCAAAATTAGGGTTTGGATTCCATATTTGATTTATCTGCCATACTTAACATTATTCATTAAGTTAAAATAATTAACTTAATAATATGTACTAAAATATATATAATAAAATAATTATTATATTTATTATAAAAATAATTGTATATATTATTTAAATAATATATAATTATATTTTCATAGAAAATAATTAATAAAAATATTTCTACAATAAAGTTAATTATTATAAAAATATAATTTATAATGATCAATAATTCTAAAATAAAATCATATGTAAATATTCATGTAATAAATATATTTTATTTATCACAAATATATATATATATATATATATATATATATATATATATATATATATATATATATATATACACACATTATCTTGGTACATATTCCCCATATTTATTTTAATAAATAAAAAAAATTTATACGCAAAATTTTTGATTTATTTATATAGAAAATATCGGGTTGTTACATTCACCCTCCCTTATAAAGATTCCATCCCTGGAATCACCGTTTTAAAACCCATACATACCAGAGTACATAGAATACACAATCATTATGAGTAGATCTCAACCAACTTTGATTGAATTGATCTTTAACTATTCTCATAAAGCTTGTCTATCTGATTAAACGAAAAATTAATTTCTAATAGAACTCAATTTCCTCCTTCAAAATTTTTTTATAAAATAATTTATTATATATATAAGAAAATCATATATAAGAAAATAAAATTGATTAGAATAATACCTGGAGTTGCATCCTTAGCTGCCACCGTATCTTGAGTTGTCATACTGAAGACTCCTATGGTTGGTTCTATTGGTTTGTTTGTTCTAGTTGGTCCCGTTGTCACCAATGTCATTCTGCCTTTTCCCCTATCCACATTCCTTTCATCCCTTACCCTTCTTGGACAGTCTTTCACCTTATGTTCCATCGATTCACAAATAAATCATCCACTATACATTCTCAGATTAGGGCAGTTCGGAGAGATATGTCCCTTCTGCCCACACGTATAACATGCAAACTTACTTTTAAGACACTTTCCCGAGTGATTCTTTTCGCAATTTCTACACTGCATAACATGTTTCTTTCCACCTCCTAGCCTAATTTCGGTATTCCCAAAATTATCTCCTTTCCTTTTTCCAGTCCTACTACCACTATTCCCTTTTCCGGGTCTATCTTGATTTGCCTCCCACCAAAAATTCATCCCCCCTTTCATTGTATAGGTGGCAAAAGTTGTCTTTTGTCCCTCCGTTACCCCAGCTATAAAAAATGCTTCCAAAGGGTCAGTTATTCCTGGTGTTTTGACTGCCTTGAAGTCTTTGAAGTTCGCTAATCTATTTTCTAGCTGATTTCCCACGACTAGTATTCCATTATGCATATCTTGAGCGACCATATTCGCAAAATTCTATATCGGGTCTGGTTGTCTTCTAGCTTTATCGGTAGGTTCTTCTGTCCGTTGATTTCATTTTCATCTTGGGGGCATTATTTGATTAATCATAATTTATCTTTCATCAACTTGCCTTCAATATCTTAGGGTATTTATATAACGCAAAATTTTCTACTCGAATAATCATATATTCAAAATATTAGATTTTAAAAATTTTGGTTTACTATATTAACCAGTGCTCCAATATATTCAAAATCTCCTTTACTTTTTCCAATTCTACTACCACTATTCCCTTTTCCGGCTCTAGCTTGATTTGCCTCCCACCAAAAATTCGTCCCCTCTTTCATTGTATAGGTGGAAAAAATTGTCTTTTGTCCCTATGTTACCCCAGCTATAACAAATGCTTCCAAAGGGTCAGTTGATCCTGGCGTTCCGACTGCCTTGAAGTCTTTGAAGTCCGCTAATCGATTTTCTAGCTGATTTCCCACGGCTAGTATTCCATTCTGCATATCTTGAGTGACCATATTCGCAAAATTCTATATCAGGTCTGGTTGTCTTCCAGCTTTATCGAACCGGTCAAATTACTTAATCAGACCATATTAACCAGTGCTCCAATAAATAACTACTATCTTCATACCCACTTAATTATTTCATTACTCCTTCATAGATTCATATTCATAGCACTTGACATACCCACTACTAGAAAATCGACCTATAGCTATGGTCGCCGACCGTCGCTATAGGCCTAAAGATAGCCGCTATAGGATTTAGCGACGGTCACCAACCGTAGCCATAGAAGCTGTCGGTAAACTCTATAGCGGCGGTCTTTAGGACTATAGCGACGGTTGGCGACCGTCCCTATAGACATTTTAGATTTCAAAAAAAAATTAATAATGCATATTTATTCAACAAACACAAGTATACTATAAAATAAAACATAAAAAATATTATATACATCATTTAAAATCATTCACATTACAACTCAAGACTTAACAATTACTTAATCAAATTTATAAAAAATTTATTATCACAAATTTGGCCTCATTGAGACCCACCTACCACATCATCCAATGGCCTTTTTGCCGATTCAAACATCAACGAAGGAAGAAAAACACCAGACCACCTGCCAAATCTTAAGCCAATATATGCAACTACTAGTCTTTGCTGCAACAATAGATGGGTTTTTCTACATACACTGTGCCATGTTCACCTATCCATCGACATGTATCTTCTGAGCTATCTCTACCTACAAGTACATAAATGAGAAAAAATCAAACACAAGCACTTTCAGTTGGTAGTTCATCAAATGGCTATTCCACCCCAGTAAACAATTCATATACAAATACCACTAGATACATAAGGTCACACCCTTGTATATACATGCATATGTGTATACATATCTGGAAGTTTTGCATCCTTTTCGAATATCTCTAAAGTTTTGCATCCTTTTCAAGTATCTCCTCTCTATTGTCTTAAAACAATAAGGAACTTATCTAATCAACAACACATGTATGAACACGTTGAATAAACTTGGAACTTCTCCACCTATTTACTCTTCGTGATGATGCTGATTGCAAACACCAGATTGAGGGTTTAAATACCCGACTCTAAAAATGTAAATAATGTGTATATACCATTCTACCAAGTTCTATCATTTTACAGACATTTTTTTGTAAATTAGTCAGCCAACATACTTGCTTATCATTATAAACCTAAATTCATCCTATATAAGTACTAGAGTACAGGTACATCAACATCAAAACAAACTATGACTTCTGTTATTACCAGCAGCAGCAAGAAAACCAAATAGCAAAACAAAGTAGTAAAATATTGCACCAAAAAGTTAAAATGTCAAACCATATTCTGTGGCACCCCCAAATCCAGATACTCCATTCCCATAGAATTTGGTGTTCATTATCCAAAACATTACATCTAACTACCCATAATCAAAGGATAAAGACGTAATTTAAATAACTTAAACAATCATCTTTCCCATTAGAGGGTTACATCATAATCTCCAAAATAAATCCCAGGTAATCTAACCTTAAAATTACTACATAAGTTTGCAGAATACATCACATATTAAAACAAGTCTTTAACATAATCCATTAAAATAAAATTTTCATAAGTCTTCAACATTTGGACATCTTGCCCTTTCCTTTGCTAGTAGAGGACTCATCGACTTTCTCAACTTTAGCTGCAGTGTTAAATGCAAGACTGAGCAAACAATTGCTCACTGATATAAGAAGTAGTAATAATAACAACATGGAAATGAACAATGAATGTTGAGCAATAATGAACTTGTTCTACGGATCAAAAATAGAAAACAAGTTCAAAATCAATGTTTGAGGGTCTTAAGACCACGAACTATGTCTCCGGTATATAGGTATTATTACCTTAACCTTAACAGTCATTAGACTGTACAGACCCTTCTTAACGTACTTAGGGGATCATCCCTTTGTACCATGTATTGTGCACAAACATCTAAACGTTACACGTACAAAAATCCCCTATATTATGGTTGTTCGTCTCAGTTTGAATTTAGAATTTCTGCACTAAAGAAAGTTTAGTTTGGAACTAACTTATCAGTGTCTCTAGAATTTTAGAACACTATTTAACTTCCATCAATAAAGGTTTAATATGAGAATGTATAACTGAACAGGGCTATTAAAGTCAAAGATCAGATATCAACAATATATATAACTGAATAACATGATATACATGCATAGTACTATATTCAAAGGAGTTTAGAACAATCTTCTATGAATCAATGTATTAGAATAATATATACTTCGAATGATAATAAGGAAAGTAAAGTTGGCTCGATGTAACGAGTTAGATTACAAGAGCTTGCACAAATATACTCAAGATAAACTAGGCTTGCTTAACCTTACAAGAATTTTAGGAACTTGTACAATAACGATTTAGGAATGGTAACATGCATTCAATATGAAAAGAATGAAGTTAGAAAACTTGTTCAATATAAAGAGTTAAGGTTTAGGAACTTGCCTTGTTTGTAAGCTACACAAGTGTAAAATAATCTCCAATTACCCTACACATATCATTACAATCGCAACAACGATTATTTGTATGAATATTAACATTATGGGTATTAAACCATGATTTAGGTCATAACCCTAACTAGCACCTAACCATTTAAGTTAACATATTTAACGAATCTAAAATCGCATTACGAGCCAACATAACTTACTCGTTCATTTCTATCTTTTAAAAACATCACTTTTAGTTTCATTGTATAACTCAATTAACAATCACCTAAAACTCTTTTACACTTTGTATTTCAACACCTTACAATCTTTTATTGTAGTTCACTTTATGTTTTAATATCCTTAACATGCATGCTAAACTAACCCAAGTCCGTTACGCATGACCTACAATTAAGCAGACTTTACTGTCTGAGACTGGCTACTCATGCGGCCGCACCAGCAATGCATTGGTTAACCGCGCACCTGCGCGACGTAGTGCGCCCGAGTTCATATGTTGCGCGCCCGCGCGATGCCTCGGCTCCAGTTTTACAGACGCGAACTTAAACTTTGTTATTGGCCAAAAATCCCAATTCTATAGAACTTCACCAAACTACAACATCTACACTTTGTCATATTATAGTTACACATGCTAAACACCATTCTATAAACAAAAACATTACATAAACATTATTTTGGAAGAATCAAAATTATATTTTTCCCAAATTTCCTAATTTTTATACGTTTAACGAATTTGATCTCCACGAACTCATTTCTTGATCAATTGACATGATTTAAACTACGCCACTTTCGTTTCTTAATATATTATCATAATCTACCAATAAATTACAGAGTATATCATATATTGGACAAGAAATTTGGTACTTTCTAAGCCACTTTATATGAACATAAACACTGTGATTTCACTTTCTTCCTCAAACCCAATTTCTCGTGAATTTGATAACAAATAACAAGTTTACATGATAATTAATAGAGTTTTGTAAATCTATATGAACATATATACATCACAATTCATGTGATTTCCAAATCATACCAAGAAGATATATACATATACTATCAAAACTAAAAATAACAATAGGAATAGTTTATACCTTGAACCTTTGATTTTGTGACAGTAAAATTGATAGAAAATTCCCTCTCAACCCTTCTCCTTCTTGATCCCACTATCAATTTTCTGCAATTCTCACCAAGCTCTCTCTTTCTCTCTTTCTACTATCTAGTAAGCCTTAGAGAAATAGTACATGAAATGAAATGCGCAACATATAACTGGCTTCCACGTTCATCTGGTAAAAACCAAAAAGGCGCACGTCAGTTAAATTATGCCAAAGGCCACATGGCCATGTTTGGCTATACCATAGATTAGGATTCTAATTTATTTTTATAATATTTATATTATATAGTTACTACTTGTCACACATGTAACTATTTTAATAGCATATAATTTATAATTATAATAATTATATTCTTATTATAATTATGCTTATAATAAATTATTAAATAATTATATATCTAATTTAATTAATAAATTAGAAACATTACTTTATTTAATTTATTAATTTTCTTTAAATTAAACAATTCATTTAATTAAATTATTTTCTTACATATTAAGCAATTGATTTAATTTAATTATTTCTTTAAATTAAATCCTTCAAATAAAATTATCATTACTCAATTTAATTTACACTAATCAATTTAATTACTAAATTGATTCACCACAATTCGTCAATTATTTTTTTCCTCAATAAATAAATTATTTAAAATATTTATTTAATTTCATAAATATTTAAATTAAATTACAAATTTCACGATCGTTACATCCTTCCCTCCTTAAAAGGATTCTGTCCCCAGAATCACAACTCAAAAAAATTTATTTGTTACATTCTTCCCTCCTTAACAAGATTCTATCCCTAGAATCGCTATACAAAATCAAGCAAACAACTGAGGATAATTCTTCATCATAACGCTTTCAAGTTCCCACGTAGCTTCTTCAGCATTGTGGTTCCTCTAGATTACCTTAACAGAAGGTATCACCTTATTCCTCAGTACTTGTTCTTTTCTGTCAATAATTTGAACAGGGACTTCTTCATATGACAAATCTTTCTCAAACTGTAAGGGCTCATATTCTATAAAATGTTTATAGTCAGGCTTATATGGCCTCAATACCGAGACATGGAAAACATTATGAATATGCTCCAACTCCGGAGGTAAAGCTACCTCGTATGCCACTTCACCAACTCGTCGAACCACTTCGAAAGGTCCTATAAACTTAGGGCTCAATTTCCCCTTCTTGCCAAATTGAATTTTCCCCTTCCAGGGAGCCACTTTCAAGAAAACATAACTACCGATGTGACGCCCCCAAAATTAGGTATACATCACCCATCTTGAGTCGCCAGATACATGGTACAGAATTCAAATACAACTTACTAATACAACTGTCATGTACAATACGACAAAACATAACTATGAGTTTGAATACAATTATTGTCTACTAGAGATCATACAAACTCAAAAGGTGTCCTCAATACAATTATTGTCACACTATTTAACAGAATAGTGAGGACTACTAATACTATTCTCTGGTCCATCACTCCGTTCCCTGACTCGTCCCAGCTATATTCTCATTTCCTGAAGAGAACAGTGAAAGAAAGGGTGAGCTCAACTAGCCCAATAAGAAATATTATGACTAAGATAATGCAGAATAAATTATCATTAGCCTTCAACAATGTTAAATTGATAAAATACAATAAACATCAAGTTTAACTACAGCGGAACCAGCAATCCACTAAAAGAGTCAATTAGAAAATAAAGTCTATTATCTTTTATGATTTAAAAGGTTTTTCATCATCGTTATAGCTGAGACTCAGCTTAATAAATATTCCACATCATCGAATCACCCCCGCACTACGACCAAGGATATTCTTTAGTATCACGACCACAATTATTCATGCACTACGGCGAAGAATATTTGTGTATTCATTAATGGTCATGATCATGCCAACAACTGTCCATCAATGCACTACGGGCCAATGAGGATTTTTAATTTTTACATCATTTGTAATATTACGGTCATGATTACACCGAATAATCCCTGGTCATAATCATACCAAGTCCATCTATGCACTACAGGCCACAGATGACTTTCAAAAAAATATAAACATGAGGATGATGACAACGATATAAAAATTCAATAAAACAAGTTCAAGAATTATTTTATCCAGGAATTATTAACGTCCAAATTTGTCAACACGATACTGTTTTGTGGTGTAAAATTCAAGAATGATCAGAAGAAGATTACCATGAAAGGATACTGGATGAAGCGCAAATATCAAGGATATTCCACTAATTTCATGGAGTATAGAAGTCAAAGTTTTAACCAACTGAATATAATAAAGAATGAGATAACAAAAGAAATCACCATGCATGCGATAGACCGCACAAGCAGGTTATTTCAACAGAATAATATATAACGGAACCAGGTCCGGCGTGAAACGCACAGACAGGATATTCCAACAGAATAATAAAGAATAGAACCAGGTCCGGTGTAAAACACACAGACAGGATATTCCAACAGAATAATAAAGAATGGAACCAGGTCCGGTGTAAAACACACAGACAAGATATTCCAACAGAATAATAAAGAATGGAACCAGGTCCGGCGTATAGCACAGACAGGATATTCCGACAGAAATGTAAAGACAGAATAGTAAATGGGATGTCACCAAGTATAGGGTATTCCGCGTATACCGGTTATTCCAACAGAATAATAATGAATGGAATAACATAAGGATTTCACCAAGTATAGGGTATATCGCGTATACAGGTCGTGTATAGGGTATGCCACTTTTACATGTTATTCCAACAGAATAACAAAGAATGGAATAACATAAGTTCTCTTCAAGAAGAAAGAATAACACCCCTTACTTTATTTAGGAGATTGAATACTGCAGCAGTGTAATAACCGAATACTCTTCTTCTTTCTCTCTTATTCTCTCTGTACTTTCTCTCTCTATAGCTTGAGCGAATTCGTGAAAAATAATGAAGCCCTAGGCCTCTATTTATAGAAGATTTATTACTATTTACGAAAGTATTTACTATTTACGAAGGTAATTACTATTTACGAAGGTAATTACTATTGACGAAGGTAATTACTATTTACGAAGGTAATTACTATTTATGAAGGTAATTACTATTTACGAAGGTAATTACTATTTACGAAGGTAATTACTATTTACGAAGGTAATTACTATTTATGAAAAAGACTCTTAGATGATGACATATGGCCCCCCATAAATAATTCAACTTACCACAAACGTCTAATAATAGACTCTTTATATACATCAAGGATTGAATAAAAATTACCAAAAATCATTTTATTTTTAATCAACACATATTTAATCTTTCAACAATTATTAATCATTTATAACTTGTCGTCTCAATTATTGTTTAAATAATATAACATATTATACAGATGATACTGTGACAATAATTGAATCAATAATATAAGAGATATGATGCAACAATTACTGTAGCAATAATTGAGTATAGCTGAGTGACTTCTCACGTAAGCATCAATAATCAATACCGTGTGCTACTATGCAACAACGCGTATTACTGTACTTTTACTACCGAGTAGTTCAACAGTTTTAACGGTAACACCTCCGCCGTTTATTTTATAGAAAGCTAATTTTGTCGTTTTCCAACTACGATAATACTTCCATTGTGGGGTCCACCAATGATTGTGCCGTCGTACGAATATTCCCCGACAAAAAGAATATTCCCCGACCAAACGAATATTTTATAACAACTTGCGTACTTTGCAAAATTTATAAATATTACCCACAACTATAACATTATATCAAATTTATTCCATAATATTCAAAAATAATAATTATGAAAATTCATCTTTATTTATAAAAACTGGGGTCTTACAACCTCCCCTTCTTATGAAATTTCGCCCTCGAAATTAGGGTACGTACCTGGTATGTCAAAGAGGTAAGGATACCTTGATTTCATTTCAGATTCTAACTCCCAAGTCATTTCCTCAACATCGTGGTTTCTCCACAAAACTTTGACTTGAGGTATAACCTTGGAGCGTAGAATATGTTCCTTCTTATCCAAGATTTGAACAGGAATCTCTTCATACGTCAAATCTTCCGCTATTTCGTCCGGTTCTAACTCAATAATGTGGTTCGGGTCTTTCACATATTTTCGTAACATGGATATGTGAAAAACGTTATGAACACGAGACATACTTGGCGGTAAAGCGAGTCTATAGGCCACAGTTCCTACTCGATCGAGGATTAAAAATGGACCGATGAATCGAGGATTGAGTTTTCCTCTCTTTCCAAATCTTGTAACTCCTTTCCATGGAGTAACACGTAACAACACATGATCTCCTATATTGAATTCCACGTCCTTTCGATGAAGATCAACATAACTCTTTTGTCGACTTTGTGTGGTTTTTATACGTTGTCGGATCATTTGAATCTTTTCCGTAGTCATACGTACCAACTCCGGTCCCAACAACGTTGCTTCACCCACCTCATCCCAGCATACTGGAGAGCGACACTTTCTTCCATACAACGCTTCGAATGGAGCCATGCCAATACTTGTTTGATAACTGTTGTTATAGGAAAACTCCACCAATGGTAAGAACTTGTCCCAACTTCCCTTGAAATCAAGGACACAGAGTCTTAATAGATCTTCAAGAGTTTGAATAGTCCTCTCCGACTGTCCGTCCGTCTGAGGATGATATGCCGAGCTAAATTGTAAGTCTATGCCCATAGCTTTTTGCAAACTAACCCAAAATCGTGAAGTAAATCTTGGGTCTCGATCAGAAACTATGGATACTGGCATACCATGCAGTCTTATAATCTCGTTTATGTACATACGAGCAAGACGTTCAAGTGTATAAGTTTCTCGTATCGGTAAGAAATGAGCAGACTTGGTCAATCTATCAACAATAACCCAAATCGCATCTATGCCTTGAAAAACCTTAGGAAGACCGGTAACGAAATCCATGGTAATGTGCTCCCACTTCCATTCTAGAATTTCAAGTGGTTGCAATGGACCTTTTGGTACTTGATGCTCCGCTTTAACTCGTTGACAAGTTAGACACCTTGAGATAAACAACGCTATCTCTCTCTTCATATTACTCCACCAAAATGTATGACGAATATCATGATACATTTTGGTACTCCCAGGATGGATTGCAAACGGTGTATTGTGCGCCTCCATCATGATTTTATACTTTAAATCAGGGTCGTTAGGAACACAAAGTCTGGAGTTGACTCGAAGTATTCCCTCTTCATCGATTCTTGCTTCCGGTATAGCACCTTCTTACACTTTCTTCCTCATACGCATCAGCTCCATGTCTGTAGCTTGAGCAGCTTTAACTTTATCGATTAAAGTCGGTTCTACTCGTATATTCGCCATCGTCACATGCGTCCCTGGAGTCTTTAACTCTATCCCCATCCTTTGCAAGTCACACAAAATGGGCCCTTGCGTTGACAATATCGCACTCGTACTTGCATGTGATCTTCTACTCAATGCGTCAGCTACCACGTTTGCTTTTCCAGGATGGTATTGGATGGTATGATCATAATCTTTCAACAGTTCAAGCCAACGTCGTTGTCGCATGTTGAGTTCCTTTTGAGTGAAGAAATATTTGAGGCTTTTATGATCCGTAAAGATCTCCACTTTCTCCCCATACAAGTAATGCCTCTAAATTTTAAGTGCAAAGACAACAGCTGCCAACTCTAGATCATGAGTAGGATAATTCTTCTCATATTCTTTGAGTTGTCACGAGGCATAGGCTATGACTTTTCCATGTTGCATGAGAACACATCCCAGCCCTTTGCCCGAAGCATCACTATAGATGACAAATCCCTCCGAGCCAGACGGTATTGTCAGAACAGGTGCTGAAATGAGTCTCCTCTTTAGTTCTTGAAAACTCTTCTCACATTCTTCGCTCCAACCGAACTTTGTATCTTTCCGAGTCAGCTGAGTTAATGCAGTAGCGATTCGAGAAAATCCTTCCACGAATCTTCGATAATAACCAGCTAAACCGAGAAAGCTACGTACTTCGGTCACTGATTTAGGTTGCTCCCAGCTTTGAATAGCTTCAATCTTTGCTGGGTCAACAGATATTCCACGACTTGATACTACATGCCCAAGGAATGCTACTTCCTCAAACCAGAACTCGCATTTCTTCAACTTGGCATAAAGCTTATATTCACGAAGCTTTTGGAGTGTCAGCCTCAAGTGTTGCTCATGATCTTCACGACTTTTGGAATAAATAAGGATGTCATCAATAAAGACGACCACAAAATGATCCAAATATTCCTTGAATACTCGGTTCATCATATCCATGAAGGCAGCAGGAGCATTAGTCAATCCAAAGGACATGACTAAGAATTCATAATGCCCGTACCGAGTTCTGAAAGCCGTCTTTGGAATGTCATCGGTTCTAATCTTCAATTGGTGATACCCGGAACGAATATCGATCTTTGAAAAGAATTTGGCTCCTTGCAACTGGTCAAATAGATCATCAATTCGTGGCAATGGATACCTATTTTTGATGGTGACATGATTCAACTCCCGATAATCAATACAAAGTCGCATACTCCCATCTTTCTTCTTCACGAATAGAACAGGAGCACCCCAAGGAGAAGTACTAGGACGAATAAAGCCAATGTCTAATAATTCCTGCAGTTGGGTTTTTAACTCCTGAAGTTCAATAGGAGCCATTCGATATGGGGCTTTAGAAATGGGTTTTGTACCGGATTCAAGGTCGATACAAAATTCAATCTCACGCTCTGGGGGTAAACCAGGAAGTTCTTCAGGGAATACGTCAGGAAATTCATTAACAATAGAAATATCGTTCAAAACTGACGTATTTTTGTTTAAATCTGTGACATGAGCTAAGAAAGCTTGACATCCGTTTTTCAATAAACGAATAGCTTTATGGCTTGAGATGACCGTGATTGATTTTAATGGTTTGGTCGCTTGAATTCGCATAATAGGTTGATTAGGAATATGAAAGCTAACAACCTTATGGAAACAATCAATTTTTGCATGATGAGTAGTTAACCAATCAATCCCTAGAATCACGTCAAATGCAAGTATTTTCAATGAAATAAGATCTACAAGTAATGTGAGGGTACCGATTTGAACCAAACAAGACTTATAAACAGTGGATGTAATAAAGGTTTCTCCCAACGGAGTTTCCACAGATAAGTCAAAGTTCAATTTCTCCGGAGTCAAATTTAATCGATGAGCGCAAGTAGGAAAAATAAAAGAATGGGTAGAACTGGTATTAAATAAAGTATAGACTTCGTTAGAGTTTATGATAAGCTTACCCGTGATGACCTCATTCGGGTTCCTTGTTTTCTGGGAGGTCACAACAAACACTCTCCCTTGCACTACCGGCTTTGACCTTTCTGGGACGGCCTTTGATGCCTCCACCCTAGCTGAATTTGTCTTTGGTAAACGACAAAATCGGGCCATGTGACCTTCTCTTCCACAATTATAACATGCTTTGGACGGCATCGCGCAATTTGGACTGATGTGTCCTTCCCCTCCGCATTTGAAGCATATGATAGGTGGTCTTTCTCCTTCCTTAACAACGGGTGCTGGTGCTGACGTCTTTCCATCATTGTTGAATCTCCTCTTTTTGAAATGTCCATTCTTATTGTTTTGGCCCTGATTACCACCGAAGTGGTAACCACTTCGGGCCTGCTGATTCCCTCCACGCTTGTTGTCACCGCTTCGATGACCACTCTCGCTGGTATTATAATTTTGCCGGCTGCTCTCTTTTAGTTGAGTTGACTCGTTATCGCGCTCCACTAACTGAGCCCTATTTACAACATCTGAATATAAACACAATTTATGAGAAATAAGATGTTGACGTATCTCCGGCTTCAAACCTCTTAAAAACATTCGCGCCATTCTCTCTTCATTATCCACCAAATGGGACGCAAACCGTGATAACTCTGCAAATTTTGCCTCGTATTGCGACACGATCATATTATTTTGTTCCAACTTAATAAACTCCACCTCCTTCATGTGGCGAATACTTTCGGGAAAGTATTTATCATTGAACAGCTCCTGGAACTTCTCCCAAGATATCTTCAGTACAGCAGGTTGAGTACATTTTACTGATTCCCACCAGTAATCTGCCTCTCCGCGCAACATAAAGGCGGCAAAGGGAACTTTTTGCTCCTCGGAGCATCCCAAGATATCAAATATCTTGGTCATCTGCTTTCTCCATGTTTCCGCCATAAGTGGTTTTGGCTCTCCCTTAAACTCCGGTGGTCCCAGCTCCTTGAACTGTTTAGCGGTGACCGCCCGAGAGTTTCCCGCGTTTCCATCTACATTTTGGATAGGAGTTGCTCTCGCCTGCTACTGCATGAATTGCATAAAACCTCTGAACATTAAATCATTCGTCATTTGGTCAGTGTTGTTGTTTGCATGAGGATTTTTGCCTTCCTGATGCACATTATCCTGATTATTGATATGTGGTAAATCAACGATCGCATGTGCTTCATTGTCGTTCTCAATATTCTCAGATGTCATTTTCAGATACTGCCACAAAACAAAAGGTTAATTGACATGTAACATATTATCCCTATATTCTGACCGACCAATAAAATAGCACATAAACTTAGGTAGGTCATACTAGCGAAGGAATTCCCCGTCTCTCCCCTCCTAGTACTATTCTCACATCTTAGCCAGGGATCATATCCCTAAGCTCTGATACCAACTGTGACGCCCCCAAAATTAGGTATACATCACCCATCTTGAGTCGCCAGATACATGATACAGAATTCAAATACAACTTACTAATACAACTGTCATGTACAATACGACAAAACATAACTGTGAGTTTGAATACAATTATTGTCTACTAGAGATCATACAAACTCAAAAGGTGTCCTCAATACAATTATTGTCACACTATTTAACAGAATAGTGAGGACTACTAATACTATTCTCTGGTCCATCACTCCGTTCCCCGACTCGTCCCAGCTATATTCTCATTTCCTGAAGAGAACAGTGAAAGAAAGGGTGAGCTCAACTAGCCCAGTAAGAAATATTATGACTAAGATAATGCAGAATAAATTATCATTAGCCTACAACAGTGTTAAATTGATAAAATACAATAAACATCAAGTTTAACTATAGCGGAACCAGCAATCCACTAAAAGAGTCAAGTAGAAAATAAAGTATACTATCTTTTATGATTTAAAAGGTTTTTCATCATCGTTATAGCTGAGACTCAGCTTAATAAATATTCCACATCATCGAATCACCCCCGCACTACGGCCAAGGATATTCTTTAATATCACGACCACAATTATTCATGCACTACGGCCAAGAATATTTGTGTATTCATTAATGGTCATGATCATGCCAACAACTGTCCATCAATGAACTACGGGCCAATGAGGATTTTTAATTTTTACATCATTTGTAATATTACGGTCATGATTACACCGAATAATCCCTGGTCATAATCATACCAAGTCCATCTATGCACTACAGGCCACAGATGACTTTCAACAAAATATAAACATGAGGATGATGACAACGATATAAAAATTCAATAAAACAAGTTCAAGAATTATTTTATCCAGGAATTGTTAACGTCCAAATTTGTCAACACGATACTATTTTGTGGTGTAGAATTCAAGAATGATCAGAAGAAGATTACCATGAAAGGATACTGGATTAAGCGCAAATATCAAGGATATTCCACTAATTTCATGGAGTATAGAAGTCAAAGTTTTAACCAACTGAGTATAATAAAGAATGAGATAACAAAAGAAATCACCATGCATGTGATAGACCGCACAAGCAGGTTATTCCAACAGAATAATAAATAACGGAACCAGGTCCGGTGTAAAACGCACAGACAGGATATTTCAACAGAATAATAAAGAATAGAACCAGGTCCGGTGTAAAACACACAGACAGGATATTCCAACAGAATAATAAAGAATGGAACCAGGTCCGGTGTAAAACACACAGACAAGATATTCCAACAGAATAATAAAGAATGGAACCAGGTCCGGCGTATAGCACAGACAGGATATTCCGACAGAAATGTAAAGACAGAATAGTAAATGGATGTCACCAAGTATAGGGTATTCCGCGTATACCGGTTATTCCAACAGAATAATAATGAATGGAATAACATAATGATTTCACCAAGTATAGGGTATACCGCGTATACAGGTCATGTATAGGGTATGCCACTTTTACAGGTTATTCCAACAGAATAACAAAGAATGGAATAACATAAGTTCTCTTCAAGAAGAAAGAATAACACCCCTTACTTTATTTAGGAGATTGAATACTGCAGCAGTGTAATAACCGAATACTCTTCTTCTTTATCTCTTATTCTCTCTGTACTTTCTCTCTCTATAGCTTGAGCGAATTCGTGAAAAATAATGAAGCCCTAGGCCTCTATTTATAGAAGATTTATTACTATTTACGAAAGTATTTACTATTTATGAAGGTAATTACTATTTACGAAGGTAATTACTATTTACGAAGGTAATTACTATTTACGAAGGTAATTACTATTTACGAAGGTAATTACTATTTATGAAAAAGACTCTTAGATGATGACATATGGCCCCCCATAAATAATTCAACTTACCACAAATGTCTAATAATAGACTCTTTATATACATCAAGGATTGAATAAAAATTACCAAAAATCATTTTATTTTTAATCAACACATATTTAATCTTTCAACAATTATTAATCATTTATAACTTGTCGTCTCAATTATTGTTTAAATAATATAACATATTATACAGATGATACTGTGACAATAATTGAATCAATAATATAAGAGATATGATGCAGCAATTACTGTAGCAATAATTGAGTATAGCTGAGTGACTTCTCACGTAAGCATCAATAATCAATACCGTGTGCTACTATGCAACAACGCGTATTACTGTACTTTTACTACCGAGTAGTTCAATAGTTTTAACTGTAACACCTCCGCTGTTTATTTTATAGAAAGCTAATTTTGTCGTTTTTCAACTACGACAATACTTCCGTTGTGGGGTCCACCAATGATTGTGCCGTCGTACGAATATTCCCCGACAAAAAGAATATTCCCCGACCAAACGAATATTTTATAACAACTTGCGTACTTTGCAAAATTTATAAATATTACCCACAACTATAAAATTATATCAAATTTATTCCATAATATTCAAAAATAATAATTATGAAAATTCATCTTTATTTATAAAAACTGGGGTCTTACAACCGACATCGAATTCCCGATTCTGTCGATGCTGATCGGCATACTTCTTCTGTCTAACTTGTGCTGCGATCAATCTTGCTCGAATAACCTTGATTATCTCGACAGTCTATTGTACCAATTCTAGACCCAATAGCTGACGTTCACCTACCACGTCCCAGCATAACGGAGTTCTGCATTTCCTGTCGTATAACGCTTCATAAGGCGGCATGCCAATACTCGCGTGATAACTATTATTATAAGCAAATTCCACCAATGGTAGATGGTCATCTCAATTTCCCTTGAAATCCATGATACAAGCTCTGAGCATATTCTCTAGTGTTTGGATGGTTCTCTTACTTTGTCCGTCGGTCTAAGGATGGTACGCTGTGCTCATTCCCAGCTGTGTTCCCAAACATTCTTGTAAACGCTTCCAGAAATTAGATGTGAAACGTGGATCTCTGTCTGATACAATGGACACAGGTACATCGTGCCTTGAAAAAATTTACTTCATGTACAACTTTGCTAACCGATCTAGTGTAAATCGAATCTTGATTGGCAAAAAGTGTGCCGATTTCGTCAGTCGGTCGACAATCACCCAAATGGCACCATAACCTTGTTGGGTTGTTGCAAGACCTACCACAAAATCCATTGTGATATGCTCTCATTTTCATTCTTGTATCTCCAACGGTTGTAACAATCTGCTTGGCCTTTGATGTTCAGCTTTGACTTTCTGACACGTTAAGCATTTTGCCACACACTCAGCCACATCCCTCTTCATATTCGGCCACCAAAAATGATGTCTAAGATCCTGGTACATCTTTGTACTCCCAGGGTGAATCGAATATCTTGAATTATGAGCTTCCCTCAAAATTTCCTCTTTAACTTCAGGTACTTACGGAACCCAAATTCTCCTTTCGAATCGAAGTAACCCTTCTGAATCGATTTTGAATTTATTTTCCTCACCTACAGATATCCTCTATTTTATCTTGTCGTAGTCTTCATCCTGAAGTTGTGCATTTTTCACCTTATCGACCAACGTTAAACCGTTTCCCATCTGGAACAACTTTTCATCGAATTCTTCCAGATATTTAATTTCCAACTCCATCTAAGCCATTTCCAACACCATCTTCTCCTGAGCAGTTAATATCATTAATTTCTCCCGTCCCTTCCTACTTAAGGCATCAGCAACAACATTCGTTTTTCCGGGATGATAGAAAATCTCGCAATCATAATCATTGATCAGCTCCAACCATCTTCTTTGTAGCATGTTCAAATTTTTTTGTGTAAAGATATACTTCAGACTTTTATGGTTGGTATATATCTCATACCTCTCTCCATAAAGATAATGTCTCCAAATTTTCAAGGCAAACACCACTGTTGCCAACTCTAAGTCATGAGTTGGATACCCTTTCTCATAATCTTTCAACTGACGTGATGCATACGCAATAACTCTGCCATTTTGCATAAGCACACAGCCTAGTCCTTTATGCGATACGTCACTATACACCACAAAATTCCTTGTATCATCAGGCAACGACAACACAAGTGCTGAACTCAACCTCTTTTTCAATTCTCAAAAACTTTCCTCACACTTCTCTGTCCAAACAAACTTAACCGCTTTTCTAGTTAAATTCGTCAACAGAGTTGTGATCTTGGAAAAGTATTGAATAAAACATTTGTAGTAACCCGCCAATCCTAAGAAACTCCTTACCTTTGATGGTGTCTTCGGTGGATCCCAGTTTATTATAGCTTCAACCTTTGATGGATCTACCAAAATTCTGTCCTTATCAATAACATGTCCGAGAAACTATACACGTTCCAACCAAAATTCACATTTTGAGAACTTAGCGTACAACTTCTCATTTCTTAATGTCTCCAACATCAATCTAAAGTGTTCCACATGCTCCTCCTTAGTTTTGGAATATACCAATATAACATCAATAAACACCACCACAAATTTGTCTAAGAATGGTTTAAACACCTTGTTCATCAAGTACATAAACGCTGCAGGTGCATTTGTTAAACCAAAAGACATAACCAGAAACTCGTAATGACCATATCGAGTCCTGAACGCTGTTTTTGGTACATCTTCTGGCCTCACCCTTAGCTGATGAAAACCACTTCTCAAATCTATCTTCGAGAAATATCTCGCTCCCTTCAACTGATCGAACAGGTCATCGATCCTAGGCAATGGATACTTATTTTTAATCGTGACCTTATTCAATTCTTTGTAATCAATGCAGAGCCGGATCGATCTGTCTTTCTTCTTAACAAACAACACCGGTGCTCCCCATGACGAAACACTCGACTGAATATACTTCTTGTCAAGCAATTCTTGCAATTGCACCATCAACTCCTTCATTTCTATCTGGGCCATTCTGTATGGTGCTTTAGATATCGAGGTCATTCCTGGTAATAAGTCAATCACGAACTCGATTTATCTATCCGTTGGAAGACCCGGCAAATCGTCTGGAAATACGTTCGCAAAATCTCTTATGATCGGTATTTCCCCTAACTTTCGTACTGATCTTCTGTGTATCTACTATGTAGGCTAAATATCCTACACATCCTTGTCTCAACAACTTTTTGGCTTGCATCACTGTCAGACAACTTGCTTGTCGAGGTGACTTGCTACCAAAGAACACAACCTTTGACGGAGTCGTAAGGTTAACACACTTCCTTTGGCAATCAATTACTGCTCCGTAATTGAATAACCAATCCATTCCCAGTATAACATCAAATTCACCAAGTCTAATTGGTATCAAATCTACCATCATCTCATGACCTTTTATAACCACCCTACAATTCCTATATATGAATCTAATAAGAATCACTTCTCTATTCGCAATCTCTATACTTAAGGGAAATTCTAATTCTTTCTGAGGCAAACCTAAGTTCTGAGTAAATTCATCAGATATAAATGAACAAGTAGCACCCGAATCAAATAGTACATAAGTATTAATACCATTAGTCGGAATGATACCAAATACCACATCCTTGGACTGTACAGCATCCTGCACGGTCATACAGAAAGTCCTCTCAGTAGGTCGACTTGACTGCGTTGGTCCAGAGATAGTCAATGCACCACCACCGTTGTTGTTTCCTTTTCTTCCACTTGCCCTTCCCACTGGCTTCTTAGGGAAGTCACGAGCCATATGATCCTTCGAACCGCAGGTAAAGCATGTTCCCTTCTTTAGACTAAAGCAGTTCGGTGCAATGTGTCCCTCCTGACCACAGTTGAAACACACCCGCTTTCCCTTCAAACATACCCCAGTATGGTTCTTTCCACACGTCGCACAAGCTTCAAAATTTTTCTTCTGCTGATTTCCTTGTTGTCCTCCCGCACTTGAATTCTCGCTCCATTTCCTCTTTTGATTGTTACTTCCAATATTACTTCCACCAGCCTTATTCACATTCTATTCTTGATTGTACTTGGTCAAAGCATCGCTTCCACGATAATTGCCTTCTCCAGTACAGCCGCAAATGTGTTTAGTTGAAACATTGAAACCTTGTTATAAAGTCAGGGCTTCAATCCTTGTTCAAACCTTCTCGCTTTACACTCGTTGGTATTGACTTGATAAGTGGAAAACCTTGCCAACTCGTTAAACTTCGCAGTATATTATGGTACTATCATCGTTCCTTGCTTCAACTCCAGAAATTGCACTTCCAGTTGATTCTGAGAACTCTCTAGAAAGTACATTTCAAAAAACATCTCCTTAGCTTCAGACTTCAGCATGAACGTTGCGAACGCAGTCTTTTGATCCTCGTTAACTCTTACAACGTCGAACACCTTCTCCATTTCCATGATCCAAGTTTGGGCTTCCACTGGATTCATAGACCCTTGAAATTCTGGCGGTCCAACGGCTTTGAATTCCTTGAAAGTCGTGACTTGAGCTTGCGGTTGATTCGCAAGTGCACCCATCAACAGAGCTACCAACTGCTGAACCGGATTAGCGTTGGTCTCGTTGTTATTATTTGTAGACCCCTCAGGAGGTGCTTGTTGACATGGTTGTCTTCTTCTTGGAGGCATCTTCTACTAAGATATACGCTTATTAGTTCATTACTTATTTTCTTGGGTATTTAAAGTTTAACTTAAACATTCCAAGATTAAAGCTATAACACATAACACTTCAAATAAACTCTAATATTTTATTTATTCAAAACGTTTTAAAACATACTAAGGATAGCATAATCGCTATAACATCCCCTTTCCTGAACTAGACAAATTTCATGATTACATACTCATACTATCCCTTTATTTATCTCAAAATAAGGGATTCACATTTATTTATTCACATAATTAACCACACATTATTAATATTATTATTATCTCTATCTAGACATATTAAGACATTGTAAAGCTTCCCGATGCTTTTCCTCCATGATACGATATGCCGTTCTACGATCCATCACAAACCACGGTGAGTCTTCAAACTGAGGTGGGTAATAAAAGACTCGTTCCTGGGCCCTATCAATCGCAGAGTTAAAAGCGTAATCCATCTCTTTCATCTTGTCTTTCTTCACTTAGACCTTAGCTTCAACACGGTCTACACGTTGAGTCGCCTTTATCCAAGCATCCTCTGTTCTTGAACGCTTAGCTGATTCCTTATTGAAATCATCTTTCAATTTCTCCATGTCAGTCTTCATCTTCTCGTTTACTGCTAACAAGTCTTCATGCTGACCCTTGGTATGAACCAGGTCCCACTTCGTGTTTCCAAGTTTTGAGTCAAGTTCCTGAATCTTTGCATCTTTTTGCTCTATCGAAGCATGATGCATCTCAACCAACTCCTTCACCTCCTCAACTTCGTCCTATAACTCTATGTTACGGTCATATAGAGCATCATACATCTCGACTGATATGGAGTTTGGTGGAAACTCCTCAGGATCCTCTTCCTCATCCTCCTCCTCTATCTCCTCAGAATTATCCTCCTCGGGATCGGTCACAAACACATCCTCCTGGATCAACTGCTCCCGCACCACGTGAATATCCTGGGGTTCATTATCTCTAGGTACCTGAGGTATCACCTCTCTAGCTGTACTGGATCCTTCTTCGTTGGACATCCTAACAACAAAATATTTTAAGTTTTACTTAACGTTTTTGATACTCGCGAGCACATAAGTTATTAACACATATCACATAATGTCTTTTATTATTTAACTTCAATGGATACCTTAATCCATTCCTTAAAACTCGGTAAGAGTTAAACACCTCTATGTTTTCTATTTCCTTAAAGGTTACTTCCTAAGGTTTCCCCACCTAAGGTTCGTAACCTAAAGCTTTGATACCAACCAGTGACACCCCCAAATCCAGGTACTCCATTCCCACAGAATTTGGTGTTCACTATCCAAAACATTACACCTAACTACCCATAATCAAAGGATAAAGACGTAATTTAAATAACTTAAACAATCATCTTTCCTATTAGAGGGTTACATCATAATCTCCAAAATAAATCCCAGGTAATCTAACCTTAAAATTATTACATAAGTTTGTGGAATACGTGACGCCCCCAAAATAGGTATACATCACCCATCTTGAGTCGCCAAATACATGGTACAAAATTCAAATACAACTTAATAATACAGTTGTCTTGTAAACAACGACAAAACCTAAATTGGGGGTTTTAAAAAGAATATTGTCATCTAGACAATATCCACACTCAAAGGAGTCCTCATTACATTTATTGTCACACTATTTAACAGAATAGTGAAGACTACTAATGCTATCATCTGGACTGTCAATCCGTTCCCCAACTCATCCCATCTATATTCTAATTTCCTGAAGAGAACAGTGAAGGAAAGGGTGAGCTCAACTAGCCCAGTAAGAAATATTATGACTAAGATAATGCAGAATAAATTATCATTAGTCCTCAACAATGTTAAACTGATAACATACAGTAGACATCAAGTTTAACTGCAGTGGAACAAGAAATCCATTAAAAGAGTCAAGTAGAAAATAAAATCTACTATCTTTTATGATTTAAAAAGTTTTTCATCACTTTTATCGCTGAGACTCAGCTTAATAAATAATCCACATCATCAAATCATCCCTGCACTACAGGCCAAGGATATTATTTAGTATCACGACCACGAATTATCCATACACTACGGGCCAAAGATAATCGTGTTTTCATCAACAGTCCTGATCATGCCATAAAATAATTCATCTTTGTTTCCTTGGCCAAAGAGAATCTATAGCCATAATCATACCAAAAACTGTCCATCAATGCACTACGGGGCAATGAGGACTTTTTCTACATCATTTGTAACATTACGATCATGATTATACCAAATAATCCCTAGTCATAATCATTCCAATTCCATCTATGCACTATAGGCCACATATGACTTTCAACAAAATATAAATATGAGGATGATGACAATGATATAAGAATTCAATAAAACAAGTTCAAGAATTAAATTATTCAGGAACTAATAACGTCCAAATTGTCAACATGATACTTCTTTGTAGAATAAAATTGAAGAATGCTCAAAATAATATTTCCATGAAAAGATACTGGATGAAGCGCAAATATCAAGGATATATTTCACTAATTTCATGGAGTATAGAAGTCAAAACTTTAACCAACTGAGTATAATAAAGAATGGAATAACAAAAGAAATCACCATACATGCGGTACTTCGCATAGACGGGTTATTCTGATAGAATAATAAACAACGGAACCAGGTCAGGCGAAATTTGCACCAACAGGATGTTCAAACAGAATAATAAAGAATGGAATAACAACAGAAATCACCATATATGCGGTACTTCGCATAGACAGGTTATTCCAATAGAATAATAAATAACGGAACCAGGTCCGACATAAAACGCACAGACAGGATATTCCAACAGAATAATAAAGACTGAAATAACAGAAGAATTTCACCAAGTATAGGGTAGCCCGCGTATACAGGTTATTCCAACAGAATAATAAATAATGGAATAACAGAAGAATTTCACCAAGTATAGGGTAGACCGCGTATACAGGTTATTCAAACATAATAATAAATAATGGAATAACAGAAGTTCTCTTCATAAATACAAAAGAAATAATACCCCTTACCTTATAGAAGAAATTGGATATAGAAGTAGTGAAGTAGCAGAATACTTTTCTTCTTTCACTCTATAGTTTCTCTCTCTAGAGTTTCAGTGAATTTGTAAAAAATAATGAAGGAATGAGCTTCTATTTATAGAAAAATGGACTGCATAATATCTAATTCATGAACGGTCCAGATTGATTTACTTTTAAACGAACGGTCCATATTAAAACTTTAAATCAGCGATCCATATTGATTTACTATTAAAACTTTACACTAGCGATCCATATTGATTTCCTATTAAAATTTTAAACCATCGATCCATATTGATTTACTATTATAAATTCAACCAACGGTCTGAAAAATTAGCACATCTCCTCATGGAATAATATTGTACCCAAAAATAATTTGGACTGAAAAGAAATATATTGTTTGGGTGAATAGTACCCCATGAATAGTAACTCGTGAATAGTAACTCATGAATAGTACTCCGACACGAAAAGTGTCTCAAATACCCGATTGAACAATATAACATCTAGACATCAATTATCATCGGAATAGATGTCGATTTCTACTAACACAAATAATTCCAACACAATGGAACTATCCAATTCATCTTTAATAACCACGAACTTATTCATCATTAATATTATAACTCATAATATTTAACAACCAGGTTGTTCTCAGGAAAGATGGGGCTTTCTAATAAGGATTTCTCTCTATTGGCGCGCAATTAGGTGATCAAACCTCTCCTTGACAGAACTTCTAGATATTATAAATATTGCAATTTAATAATATGAACAACTTTGTCGTCTTAATTATTGATTTAATAATATAACATATAATGCATATGATATTGTGACAATAATCGAATCAATAATATGAGAGATATGATGCAGCAATTACTGTATCAATAATTGAGTATAACTGAGTGATTTCTCACGTAAGCATCAATAATCAATACCATGTGCTACTATGCAACCACACGTATTACTGTACTTTTACTACCTAGTAGTTCAACAGTATTAACGGTAAAACTTCAGCTGTTATTTTCATAAAAATATTTTTGTCATTTTCTCAATCCGACAATAATTTTTTTGTGGGGTCCACCAATGATTGTGTCGTCGTACGAATATTCCCTGACACAAAGAATATTCCCCGACCAATCGAATATAATATAACAACTTGCATACTTTGCAAAATTAATAAATACTACCCACAACTATAATATTATATTAAATCCACATCATAATATTCAAAAAAAAATTGAGAAATTTAAATTTTTAATCGTAAAATTTGGGATTTTACAATCTCCCCTCCTTATAAAATTTTGCCCTCGAAATTTACGTACGTACCTGGTATGCCGAACAGATGAGGACACTTCGTCCGATTTTAACTCTTGAGGTATAACCTTTAAGTGTTGAATACATTCTAGAATTTTAACAGGTACATCTTCATACATTAAATTATCCGCTATCTCGTCCGGTTCTAAATCAATTGTGACACCCCCCAAATCCAGGTTCTCTAACCTCAGATTCAGTGCTCACGATCCTATAATCATCATAAGCATTCTATAACTATTACGAAATAATAAACATACATTGTTCATTATAATAAAGTCTCATAACATGGTCCCAATGTCTCCATAACCTTAACTTTAAATACATCATTTATAATACAAATAGTTTACTTAAGGAAATCCATCAGATAATAATTTAATTGACATTCATTCTAAATTACTCCTGGATCTTGACATTGCCCTTGCCCTTGTCCTTCACGTTAGATCCTTCGGGCTTAGCTAAAAATAGAGGTCATGATATAGCAAGAGTAAGCAACTAATTTGCTTCACAAGTTTATAAAGACAAAGGAGATATATCATGACTTAGAAAGAAATATTGCCTTCAATGTTCAACAATAATATAAGATTGTGGAGGAACATGAATTATTAATCAACAATTGAATATTCGATAATTGAATAACATGAACTGAGTGGTTTTGAATAACCATGAACATTTGCCAAGGTGCTCAGTAATTTAAACTGGACCTCTTAATAAATTTTGGTATTCAAGGGGATCAGCCTTTCATACCCCGTGATTTATGCATAAATACTTAATAATCTGACATTGACATCATGCCTTAATCAAATTCGTCCTTTT
Source organism: Panax japonicus (assembly GCA_020205505.1). Taxonomy (NCBI): domain Eukaryota; kingdom Viridiplantae; phylum Streptophyta; class Magnoliopsida; order Apiales; family Araliaceae; genus Panax; species Panax japonicus. The sequence goes on from CM035112.1 coordinate 12,578,770, forward strand.
CTCAGTCAAGAGTTCTTACCATATCAATTAATAAGAACAGTTATTTAAAATCCATTTGATTTAACAAATTTAGACATGCTTGATCTAGTTGATACAATTAGCATAGATCTATCCCATAAACAGTTCATAAATGAAGAACTTTAATTTAATTCACAGTTCAATGGCAGTAGGACAAAATTCAATTGCACAAAGTGCAAATTTCAATAATCAATAAATACGTGAATAATCATCAATAATTATTCACTAACATGCTTTGAAAAATAATAACTTAAGTTTTAATTAGGAAACTTGCCTCGATCGTAGGTTACGGCTATGAATTTAATTTCTATCCACTATGCAGTTAAATTATCTTCATTTGAGAGACCTATAATTAGTCTTTCAATTAGTCAATGTATAACATCAGATTATGTAATCACATAGATATTATACATTACATTTAGTTCTTATAAACATTATCATGTCTAGATAGTGTTACTATTAATTACAACTACCTTTAATTCACATAATATTATTAACTTAGATAATATTTAATTCACCTTCTAGTATTATTGGTTCCCTAATAATACTTTCAATCATTTACTAATATTTTATTCACTTACTAATATTATTAATCATTTAATAATATTTTATTTCCTTTACTAATGTTATTATATTTAATAACATTTTATTTAATCTCGAATATTATTATTTAATAATATTTTAATTATTTAATAATAATACTTTAATCTAATATTATTAATTATTTAATAATATTTTAATGAAATTTTAATCTTAATATTTTTATTTACATAACAACATCATATCATAATATTATTAATATTATAATAATATTCCAATGATTTATTAAATTAATAAACAATTTATTCTAATTGTTCATCATTTATTAACCTCTTATTTAATATCCATAAAAGGTCATAAATAATATTTATTGTTATAAATTACCAACATGCCCTAATATAGTCATGATATAACATATTATGAGTATTCAAGCATAAAAATTATATTTTTCTCATTACAGACATCATTTAACTATTTATTTCCTTTTATTCATAACTCAACCATTTTTAGGAAAAAATAGTAAACTAACTTCAAAAATTCTAAACTTCTGGATTTCTACAGATTATGCATTAACAATGAGATTTTAATTTTTCAGGAATTTTAGAAAATGATTTACTATTTTTAAAGTGCTCAAAACACTCGGATCTTGCTCTATTTTTAAAAAATTGAGTTTTACTCAGAAAAATCTGAAATTTTCAGGGTATGCTCTCTTAGCATATATGAAGCTGCTGTAAAATTTTTAGAATGTTTCAGTGTATACACAGTGAGATATTCAAAATTTAATATTTTGGAGTCCTTTACGGAAATGGCTATTACTCACAACCTATAAGTCAAAACGCGGCCGTTCTTTTTCCTACGCGTAGATAACTTCATAAGGTACCTCTGTAATATTTTTCCAGATTTTTACAAGACAAGGAACTGACCAAAACAATCTCATGAAAAACAAGTCAGTAGCTGATTTAGAGTTTCAAAGCTTTAGCATATAAATTGGACTGTTTTGGAAAAAAAATAGTCTCAAAGGTTTCAAGACTTGCTAGATTTGTGTCCTACCACTTGGGTTTACTAGGTAACTCATGTATCTAGCACCCCCTTTTTGACGGATCACAATTCCAAGTTGTAAAACTTGAGTTACACAAGATTTATTGGAAGAAAAACAAGAGTTTTCACCCTTGGAGAACATATGTTCATTTTCTTTCTCTAAGCCTTAGATCCAACACTCAAGATACTTAATTCCATGCATGATGATATGTAGAACTAGTTTATCTTGAGTAATTGTACACAACCCCATCAAAACTCAAGCTAGCAAAACAAAGTAAAAGAAGAAAATAAAGGTAAGTTATACCTTGACATAGTTGCTACCTTTCTTGATTTTCCAAGTAAATACTAAGCTTAAGAGGCATAAACAACTAGCACTCCTATAATTTTTCATTCTATGGCCAAAATTCTCTCTTTCTTTTCTCTCTTTGAAGTTGGCTAGCTTGGGAGCAAAAGATAGAAGAAAAAGATGAAGAGAGAATGAGATGTTGGAAGAATGAAAACAAAATGAAATGGCCAATTCACTAATAATTCTCCCATAACTATTTAGTTGCCCATTGGTAAAAACATTGTATTATTACTTCCATTAGGCTAAACATGATTAAATGTGCATAATGGAGTGGCAACCAATGGGAGCTTGACAACATTGTCCTTGTGTTTAATAATGTCTACTAATGGACAAGTTAGCTTAATTATTCTACTTAGGATCCTCATAATATCCTCCATTTAGCTTTTATTTTAAATGCCAAATTTTGATTAATCAAATGTCTAGAATACCCCTAATCAAGTGGGCTAAGTATTGGATTGTATTTTATTTCCTTTGGGCTTTTCTTTTAATTGATTTGGGATAGATAATAAACATAGTCTAGTAATTTAAATAATGTTACCCAATTTGATAATTTAGGGCTTTCATTTCTAATCATATGAAGTTTAATTACTTACACATATGATTTTATCTCATAACCTAATTAGATTTACAAGAATTAGGTTTAAAATTATTAGTCACTTAAAATACTAAGTTTACCCACTTAAGTTAGTATACAAATAAAATACTAACTTTTTCGTATTACCATAACCCTTAGGTTATTTAATATTCTTACCTAATGTATAATTAGGTCACAAGGCTTTCACTTTTAATGAAGTCTATAAATGTATGTGTCCATAACTATAATATATATGTCAATTGACCCTTGCACCACATCACATATGTGGTCACATATTAAATCCATATATAACACAAAGTAAAAAAACAATTGTACATACATATATGGTGACTTAAAATTTACGGTTATTACATCCTCCCCCGCCCCCTTATAAGAATTCCGTCCCCGGAATTACATATAAGGTTACTAAAAAAAGTGTGGATAATTTTCTCTTATCTTTTCTTCAAGTTCCCACGTAGCTTCTTCAGCATTGTGGTTCCTACAAAGAACTTTTACAGAATGTATAACATTATTTTGCAATTTCTGTTCCTTTCTATCTAAAATTTTGACCGGAATTTCCTCGTACGACAAATCCCTTTCGACCTGAATTGGCTAGTACGATATCACGTGCTTGTAATCAGGCTTATATGGTCGTAGTACTGACACATGAAACACATTATGAATATGTTCCAGTTCAGGAGGTAGAGCTACCTCGTACGCCACTTCGCCTATCTTCTTCAGGATCTCAAAAGGTCCAATAAATCTCGGACTCAGTTTACCTTTCTTTCCAAACCTTATCTTCCCTTTCCAAGGAGATACTTTCAAAAATGCATAGCTTCCCACCTCAAAATCTCGCTTCTGGCGATGTAAGTCTGCATACTTCTTCTGGCGATCTTGAGCTGCTACGAGTCGGGCTCTAATCACCTTAATGGTCTCTACGGTCTGCTGCACCAGTTCTGGTCCCAACAGTCGACGTTCACCCACTTCATCCCAGCATAAGGGCGTTCTACATTTCCTCCCATATAGTGCTTCGTACGGTGGCAATCCGATGCTGGCGTGGTAGCTATTGTTGTATGCGAACTCTACCAATGGAAGATGATCCTCCCAACTACCCTTGAAGTCCATCACACAAGCTCTGAGCATGTCTTCAAGTGTTTGAATCGTTCTCTCGCTTTGCCCATCGGTCTGTGGATGATACGCGGTGCTCATCCGTAGTTGCGTCCCCATTCTTTCTTGAAGACTCTTCCAGAAGTTTGACGTGAATCGCGGATCCCTATCCGACACAATAGATACTGGTACGCCATGCCTCGATATAATTTCCTTGATATATAACTTGGCTAGCTGGTCCAGACTATACCTGATCTTGATCGGCAAAAAGTGAGCCAACTTCGTAAGACGATCTACGATCACCCATATGGCATCGTGTCCCTTTTGCGTAGCTGGAAGTCCCACCAAAAAATCCATCGTGATGTGCTCCCATTTCTACTCTGGAATCTCTAAAGGCTGTAATAGTCCACTCGGTCGTTGATGTTCTGCCTTGACTCTCTGACAAGTTATACATCTTCTGACACATTCTGCAACCTCTCTCTTCATGTTTGGCCACCAAAAGTGTTGATGTAAGTCTTGATACATCTTTGTGCTTCCTGGTGTATCGAGTACCTCGTATTGTGCACTTCTTGAAGAATCTCTTCTCTTAGTTCTGGTACTAATGGTACCAAAATTCGTCCTTCAAATATTAGTAGTCCGGTGCCATCAATCTTGTATTTCAATTCATCCCCTTCAACTAACTGCTTCTTGATGCTGTCGCAATCTTCTTCCTTATCTTGACCCTCTTTAACCTTATCTAATAAAGTAGGGCTCGCTTCCACTGTAAATAATTTCTCATCGATCTTCATCGGATACTTAACCTCTAAGTCAAGTCGTTCGAGATCCTTCACCAATTCCTCTTGAATGGTCAACTTCAGTAACTTCTCTCTTCCCTTTCTGCTCAGGGCATCTGCTACTACATTTGCTTTGCCTGGATGGTACAGAATCTCACAATCATAATCCTTGATCAATTTTAGCCATCGGCGCTGCCTCATATTTAGTTCTTTCTGCGTGAAGATATACTTCAGACTCTTATGATCCGTATATATCTCACACTTCTCACCATACAAATAGTGCCTCCAAATTTTCAAGGCAAAAACTACTGCTGCTAACTCCAGGTCATGAGTCGGATAATCCTTCTCATAGTCCTTTAGCTGACGTGAAGCGTACACAATGACCTTGCCATGCTGCATCAGTACACAGCCAAGACCCTTGTGTGACGCATCACTATACACTATAAATCCTCCCGTGTTGTCCGATAAAGCCAACACGGGTGCTTGACTGAGCCTCTTTTTCAATTCCATGAAACTCTGTTCACATTTTTCTGTCCAAACGAACTTCACTGTCTTTCTAGTAAGGTTGGTCAACGGCGATGCTATCTTTGAAAAATCTTGGATGAATCTTCAATAGTATCCTGCTAATCCCAAGAAACTTCTAATCTCTGTCGGTCTCTTTGGATGTTCCCAGTTGATAACTGCTTCTACTTTTGCTGGATCTACCGAAACACCATCCTTGTCGATAACGTGACCCAAAAACTGCACTCTCTGCAACCAAAACTCATACTTGGAGAACTTTGCATACAACTTCTCCCTCCTTAACGTCTCCAACACTTTCCTTAGATGTTCAGCGTGATCTTCCTCTGTCTCTGAATATACCAGAATGTCATCGATGAACACGACAACAAACATATCCAAATACTGCTTAAACATTCTGTTCATCAAATCCATGAATGCTGCTGGCGCATTCGTTAACCCAAAAGACATTACTAGAAACTCAAAGTGTCCATACCGAGTTCTGAATGCCGTCTTTGGAACATCCTCATGTCTCACATTCAGTTGGTGATAACCGGTCCTCAATTCAATTTTTGAAAAGTATTTTGCCCCCTTCAACTGATCAAACAAATCGTCGATCCTGGGCAACGGGTATTTATTCTTAATGGTGACCTTGTTCAACTCCCGGTAGTCGATACAAAGTCTTAATGACCCATCCTTCTTCTTTACGAATAAGACTGGTGCTCCCCACGGTGATACACTTGGTCAAATGTATCCCTTATCTAACAACTCTTGCAGTTGAATCATCAGTTCCTTCATTTCTACCGGAGCCATGCGATACGGTGCTTTGGATACTGGTGATGTCCCTGGTGCCAAATCGATAACAAACTCTATCTCTCTATCTGGCGGCAATCCCAGAATCTCATCTGGGAAAACATCAACGAATTCCCTTAAAATTGGTATCTTACCCAGTTCACCCTCGACTCTGCGGGTATCCACAACGTGAGCCAAATAACCTATACAACCCTTCCTAAACAACTTCATTGCTTGCATCATCGTCAGACAACAAGATTGTCTTGGCGATTTACTGCCATAAAATACCACCTTTGACTTATTCAGAGTCTTCAGGTGTACACACTTTTTATTATAGTCAATGACGACTCCGTGACTTGATAACCAATCCATCCCGAGGATTACATCAAACTCTCCAAGACGAATCGGTATCAAATCAACATTAAGCTTAAATCCTCTTACATTAGCACAACAGTTCCTATAGATGTTGTCTACAGGGATAATTTCTTTGTTTGCTACTTCTACATTTATTGGGTGTTCTAATTGTTCATGAGGTAAACTTAATCTTTGAGCAAATTCATCAGATATGAAAGAACATGAAGCTCCCGAATCGAATAACACATAGGCATTTATATCATTGATCGGAATTATACCTGACACCACCTCCTTGGATGCCACAACATCTTGCACTGTCATATTGAAGGTCCGTGCTGTCGGCTTGTAATTGGCTGGGTTGGTCCTCCACTGGTTGTCTTAGTGTTATTGCCCCTGTTGCCATATCCACCATCCGTGCTTTTCTTCTTTGGGCACTCCTTGCTCCGATGTCCCACTTCACCACAGTTAAAACAACCTCCTTTCTTCACCTTAGGACAATTGGGTGTGGTATGACCTTCTTGTCCACATGTATAACATACTATTTTTCCTTTCAAGCACTCCCCCGGGTGACTCCTTCCACAGTTTCCACACACCGACTTCTTTTGTTGCACACTTCCGTGCTGCATCTCCAAATTACTACCCATACTACTCCATTTCCGCTTATTGTTGTTGCTACCGCCACTGCTAACATTCTGATTCCCACCTTCTGCTTTCTTCTTATTCTTCTCCCGATTGTATCTTGAGACCGCTTTGCTTCCTCCTTCCGCTATAAGAGCTTTTTCCAACAGAGTTGAGAATGATGTGATTTGTAAAACCGCTACCTTACTATAAATCCACGGCTTTAGTCCATTTTCAAACCTTCTTGCTTTCCTCACCTCTGTGTCCACCTGATGTGGAGCGAATCTGGCCAATTCATTGAATTTCGCAACATACTCTGATACTGACATATTCTCCTGTTTCAGTTCCAAGAACTTGATCTCCATTCTTGCTTGAACACTCTCAGGGAAGTAGTTCTCAAAGAACAACTTCTTGAATGCTTCCCAAGTCATGATTCCATTTCCAACTTTGTTCTGGTTGGCATCCCACCAATAGTTAGCCTCACCCTTCATTAAGTAGGTAGCAAAAATTGTCTTCTGCTCTTCTGCTACTCTAGCAATAACGAAGGCCTTCTCAATCTCCTTTACCCACATTTGGGCTTCTATCGGGTCTGTTGTTCCTCTGAACTCTGGCGGTCCTACTGCCTTGAAGTCTTTAACGTTGACTAGTTGGGTGCCTGCCTGATTTCCTGCAGGTTGAGCTTGATTCCTCATGGCTTCAGCCATCATGTTTATAAAATCTTGCATTGGGTTTTGTTGAGATCCCGCTGCATTATTAACTGACTCTTCAATATCTTGGTTCCTCAGTCCACGTCTGCGCGCCATTATCAAGATTTGGAAGTCTTTCTCCCTGCTTAATGGGTTAAGTTTGTTTTTAAAGAACATTTTCCAAATCAGTCTACTGGATTCACATAACATTAAATAGACAATTTTCTATTTAAAATTTTCCAGCACATATCATAATGCATTTATATTCATACACCAATCTTCAGTAACTTATATGATTAATACAGGTATATTTTATAAATGCTACTATCCCATTTTAACACAAAAGATGGGATTAACTCATAATGATGCCTCCCTACAAACACAATTAGGGAAAGTACCTAACCACTTACTACCTCACACCTGTTGAGGTTTGCATCAACATAAAACCTTATTACACAACAAGAAAGGTACTAATGCATCTATCTACAACTGGGCCATCACATCATCACCACTGGTGGCCCTGCCAGGTCACCTACACAGGCTCCTAGGGAAGCAACTACTGCAGGACTCTACGTTGAACGGGTCGACTAGGCTCTCCTATCTCATAGTGTGCCCTCCTAGCCCCACTGCGCTGGCCCTCATACGCTGCATCAAGGGCCAGTCCTAAAGTTTCTACTCTGACCTTTATGGCCTGTAGTTCAATCTTTAATTGGCCCACCAGCTCATCCGACTCGTGGAATGCTTCTTCCACCCGTATCTTATTGGCAATTTCTATATCAAACTCAGCCTGCATCTCCAGATGCTTTATGCTCAGCTCTCCAAACTTTGCCTTTCCATTCTCTAGTTGTACCCTCAGCATCTCAACTTGCAACTGGGACTCATCCAATTTTCCCTTCTGTTCGACTTTCTCCATCTGGGCTTAATGAGCCGCATCCTTTTATTGTCCTTCAGTAAATTGGAGGGTGTGGTTTTCTACTTCTAATTCATCCACTCTGCCCTCTAATTGACAGATTCTCCTCAACAAGTCCCCTACCAGAGGACCATGAGGGACATCTTGGGTGACCTCATGCTCAATGGGTTCCTGATCAACTGAGTAACTACCTTGGCGCTCGTTAGACATCCTACAAACACCATAAATAAAATCAACATCAGTACCACAATAAAATATATTCATTGATGAAATGAAATAATATTTTATTAAGTACAACACAAACTTGATGAATTTCCATAATCTATCTCCTAACATACTCTATAAGAGTTTTCTACTAAGGTTATAACCTAGGTTTTGCATTCCTAATGTTTATAACCTACAACTTTGATACCAACCTGTGACAACCCCAAATCCAGGTTCTCTAACCTCAGATTCAGTGCTCACGATCCTATCATCATCATAAGCATTCTATAACTATTACGAAATAATAAACATACATTGTTCATTATAATAAAGTCTCATAAATGGTCCCAAGGTCTCCATAACCTTAACTTTAAATACACCATTTATAATACAAATAGTTTACTTAAGGAAATCCATCAGATAATAATATAATTGACATTCATTCTAAATTACTCTTGGATCTTGACATTGCCCTTGCCATTGTCCTTCACGTTAGATCCTTCGGGCTTAGCTAAAAATAGAGGTCATGATATAGTAAGAGTAATCAACTAATTTGCTTCACAAGTTTATAAAGACAAAGGAGATATATCATGACTTAGAAAGAAATATTGCCTTCAATGTTCAACAATAATATAAGATTGTGGAAGAACATGAATTATTAATCAACAATTGAATATTCAATTGTGATTTTGAATAACCATGAATATTTGCCAAGGTGCTCGGTAATTTAAACTGGACCTCTTAATAAATTTTGGTATTCAAGGGGATCAGCCTTTCATACCCTGTGATTTATTCGATAATTGAATAACATGAACTGAGTGATTTTGAATAACCATGAACATTTGCCAAGGTGCTCAGTAATTTAAACTGGACCTCTTAATAAATTTTGGTATTCAAGGGGATCAGCCTTTCATACCCCGTGATTTATGCATAAACACTTAATAATCTGACATTGACATCATGCCTTAATCAAATTCGTCCTTTTCTCAGTCAAGAGTTCTTACCATATCAATTAATAAGAACAGTTATTTAAAACCCATTTGATTTAACAAATTTAGACATGCTTGATCTAGCTGATACAATTAGCATAGATCTATCCCATAAACAGTTCATAAATGAAGAACTTTAATTTAATTCACAGTTCAATGGCAGTAAAACGAAATTCAATTGCACAAAGTGCAAATTTCAATAATCAATAAATACGTGAATAATCATCAATAATTATTCACTAACATGCTTTGAAAAATAATAACTCAAGTTTGAATTAGGAAACTTGCCTCGATCGTAGGTTACGGCTATGAAATTAATTTCTATCCACTATGCAGTTAAATTATCTTCCTTTGAGAGACCTATAATTAGTCTTTCAATTAGTTAATGTATAACATCAGATTATGTAATCACATAGATATTATACAGTACATTTAGTTCTTATAAACATTATCATGTCTATATAGTGTTACTATTAATTACAACTACCTTTAATTCACATAATATTATTAACTTAGATAATATTTAATTCACCTTCTAGTATTATTGGTTCCCTAATAATACTTTCAATCATTTACTAATATTTTATTCACTTACTAATATTATTAATCATTTAATAATATTTTATTTCTTTTACTAATGTTATTATATTTAATAACATTTTATTTAATCTCGAATATTATTATTTAATAATATTTTAATTATTTAATAATAATACTTTAATCTAATATTATTAATTATTTAATAATATTTTAATGAAATTTTAATCTTAATATTTTTATTTACATAACAACATCATATCATAATATTATTAATATTATAATAATATTCCAATGATTTATTAAATTAATAAACAATTTATTCTAATTGTTCATCCTTTATTAACCTCTTATTTAATATCCATAAAAGGTCATAAATAATATTTATTGTTATAAATTACCAACATGCCCTAAGATAGTCATGATATAACATATTATGAGCATTTAAGCATAAAAATCATATTTTTCTCATTACAGACATCATTTAACTATTTATTTCCTTTTATTCATAACTCAACCATTTTTAGGAAAAAATAGCAAACTGACTTCAAAAATTCTAAACTTCTGGATTTCTATAGATTATGCATTAACAATGAGATTTTAATTTTTCTGGAATTTTAGAAAATGATTTACTATTTTTAAAGTGCTCAAAACACTCGGATCTTGCTCTATTTTTAAAAAATTGAGTTTTACTCAGAAAAATCTGAACTTTTTAGGGTATGCTCTCTTAACATATATGAAGCCGCTGTAAATATTTCAGAATGTTTCAGTGTATACACAGTGAGATATTCGAAATTTAATATTTTGGAGTCCTTTTTCGAAATGGCTATTACTCACAACCTATAAGTCAAAACGTGGCCGTTCTTTTTCCTATGCGTAGATAACTTCATAAGGTACCTCTGTAATATTTTTCCATATTTTTACAAGACAAGGAACTGACTGAAGTCAGTAGCTGATTTAGACTTTCAAAGCTTTAGCATATAAAGTGGACTGTTTTGGAAAACAATAGTCTCAAAGGTTTCAAGACTTGCTAGATTTGTGTCCTACCACTTGGGTTAACTAGGTAACTCATGTATCTAGCACCCCCTTTTTGACGGATCACAATTCCAAGATGTAAAACTTGAGTTACACAAGATTTAGTGGAAGAAAAACAAGAGTTTTCACCCTTGGAGAACATATGCTCATTTTCTTTCTCTAAGCCTTAGATCCAACACTCAAGATACTTAATTCCATTCATGATGATATGTAGAACTAGTTTATCTTGAGTAATTGTACACAACCCCATCAAAACTCAAGCTAGCAAAACAAAGTAAAAGAAGAAAATGAAGGTAAGTTATACCTTGACTTAGTTGCTACCTTTCTTGATTTTCCAAGTAAATACTAAGCTTAAGAGGCATAAACAACTAGCACTCCTATAATTTTTCTTTCTATGGCCGAAATTCTCTCTTTCTTTTCTCTCTTTGAAGTTGGCTAGCTTGGGAGCAAAAGATAGAAGAAAAAGATGAAGAGAGAATGAGATGTTGGAAGAATGAAAACAAAATGAAATGGCCAATTCACTAATAATTCTCCCATAACTATTTAGTTGCCCATTGGTAAAAACTTTGTATTATTACTTCCATTAGGCTAAACATGATTAAATGTGCATAATGGAGTGGCAACCAATGGGAGCTTGACAACATTGTCCTTGTGTTTAATAATGTCTACTAATGGACAAGTTAGCTTAATTATTCTACTTAGGATCCTCATAATATCCTCCATTTAGCTTTTATTTTAAATGCCAAATTTTGATTAATCAAATGTCTAGAATACCCCTAATCAAGTGGGCTAAGTATTGGATAGTATTTTATTTCCTTTGGGCTTTTCTTTTAATTGATTTGGGCTAGATAATAAACATAGTCTAGCAATTTAAATAATGTTACCCAATTTGATAATTTAGGGCTTTCATTTCTAATCATATGAAGTTTAATTACTTACACATATGATTTTATCTCATAACCTAATTAGATTTACAAGAATTAGGTTTAAAATTATTAGTTACTTAAAATACTAAGTTTACCCACTTAAGTTAGTATACAAATAAAATACTAACTTTTTCGTATTACCATAACCCTTAGGTTATTTAATATTCTTACCTAATGTATAATTAGGTCACAAGGCTTTCACTTTTAATGAAGTCTATAAATGTATGTGTCCATAACTAAAATATATATGTTAATTGACCCTTGCACCACATCACATACGTGGTCACATATTAAATCCATATATAACACAAAGTAAAAAAAATTGTACATACATATATGGTGACTTAAAATTTATGGTTATTACATCAATAATGTGGTTCGAGTCGTCCACATATTTATGTAACATAGATATGTGAAAAACGTTATGAATATGCGACATACTTGGCGGTAAAACGAGTATATAAGCCACAGTTCCTACTCTATTAAGGATTTCAAATGAGTCAATAAAATCGAGGGTTGAGATTTCCTCTCTTCATCGATTCTTGCTTCTAGAATAACGCCCTCTTGAACCTTCTTTTTCACATTCATCAGCTCTATGAATTTAGCTTGAGAGGCTTTAACTTTATCGATTAAAGTCAATTCTGCTTGTATATTCGTTATCTTCACGTAGGTTCGTATATTCACACTCATAAATGCATACGATCTTCTACTCAACGCGTCAGCTACCACGTTTGCTTTTCCCACGATGGTATTGAATGGTACGATCGTAATCTTCAACAGCTCGAGTCAACGTCTTTGGCGCATGTTACGTTCATTTTAGTTGAAGAAATATTTAAGGGTTTTAGAAATGGGATTTTTTACTGGGGTCAATACAAAATTCGATTTCACACTCTAGGGTAGGCTAAGAAGTCTTCAAGAATACGTCAGGAAATTTATTAACAATAGAAATATTATTCAAAACTGTGACTCTCATCCATAACTTGGATAGTACGTCACATTGATACCTATCAACTTGCCACAGTTATTCATGACGTCGCCTACAGGAAGTCTGGCTTCGGTGCATTCCACACAAGGAAGTCACCAGATAAAGGCTCAGGGCTCTTTACTTATGGCTTGATATGACAATGATTAACTTTAGTGGTTTGGTTGCTTGAATTCGTATAACAGGTTGGTTAGGAATATGAAAGCTACAACCTTACGAAAAGCATGATGAGTAGTTAACCAATCGATTTCTAAAATCACATCAAAGGCAAGTATTTTCAAAGAGATGAGATCGACAGGTAACGTGAAAGTGTCGATTTAAATCAAATAAGATTAATAAACAGTGGAGGTAACGAAGGTTTCTGCTAACGAAGTTTCAACCAATAGTTCAAAGTCTAACTTCTCCTGAGTTAAATTTAAACGTTGAACGGAAGCAAGAGAGATAAAAGAATGGGTAGAATCGGTATCTAATAAGGTATAAACTTCGCAAGAATTTATAATTAACTAACCCGTGCTAACTTCATTTGGGTTACTCGCTTTTTGAGAAGTCACGAAAAATGCTCTTCCTGAAACCACCGACTTTGTTTTGTCTGTATCCAACTTTGGTACCACTGTCCCAGCTAAACTTGACTTTGGTGCACGACAAAATCGGGCTAGGTGACCTTCTCTTCCACAATTGTAACATGTTTTGGATGGCATTGCGCTGTTTGGACTGGTATGTCTCTCCCTCCGAATTTGAAACATATGATAGGTTGTCGTTCTCCTTCCTTTACAACGGGTGCTGGTGCTGACGTCTTTCCATCATTGTTGAATTTCCTATTCTTGAAATGTCCATTCTTATTATTTTGGCCATGATTACCACCGAAGTGGTTACCATTTCTGGCATGTTGATTCCCTTCACGCTTATTGTCACCGCTTCGATGACTGCTATCACTAGTATTATCATTTTGTCGGCTGCTCTCTTTTGGTTGGGTTCACTCATTATCGCGCTCCAATAACTGAGCCCTATTAACAACATCTGAATACAAGCAAAGTTTATGAGAAATGAGGTATTGACGTATCTTAGGTTTCAAACCTTTAAGAAACATCCGCGTCATTCTTTCCTCATTATCAACCAAATGGGATGCAAACCGAGACAACTCGGCGAACTTGGCTTCGTACTGCAACACGGTCATGTTATTTTGGTCCAACTTGATGAACTCTACCTCTTTCATGTGATGAATACTTTCGGGAAAGTACTTGTTGTTGAACAATTCTTGGAACTTCTCCCAAGACATCTTTAGTACAGCAGAATGAGTATGCTTTACAGATTCCCACCAGTAATCTGCCTCTGCCCGCAACATGACGGTGGCAAAGGGAACCTTTTGCTCCTCGGAGCAACCCAAGAAATCAAATATCTTGTTGATCTGCTTTATCCACGTCCCCGCCTTAAGTGGTTTTGGCTCTCCAAAAAACCCCGATGCTCCCAGTTCCTTAAACTGCTTAGCGGTGACCGTCCGAGAGTTGCCAGTGTTTCCACCTATATTTTGAACATGAGTCTCTCTTACCTGTTGTTGCATGAATTGCATAAAGCCTCTGAACATTCCATCGTTCATCATTTTGTCAGTGTTGTTGTTTACAGGAGGATTAACGCCTTTCTGATGCACATTATCCTGATTATTGATATATGGAGACTCAACGGTCTCCTGTGCTCCATTGCTATTCTCAACATTCTCGGATGTCATTTTCAAATACTGCCACAAAACAAGGGTTAATTAACATATCACATATTATCCCTATACTCTGACCAACCAATTAAATACCAAATAAACTTAGGTAGGTCATACTAGCGAAGGAATTCCCCGTTTCTCCCCTCCTAGTTCTTGTCTCACATCTCAGCCAGGGATCATATCCCTAAGCTTTGATACCAACTGTGACGCACACAAAATAGGTATACATCACCCATCTTGAGTCGCAAAATACATGGTACAAAATTCAAATACAACTTAATAATACAGCTGTCGTGTAAACAATACGACAAAACATAAATTAAGAGTTTTAATAAGAATATTGTCATCTAGACAATATCCACACTCAAAGGAGTCCTCATTACATTTATTGTCACACTATTTAACAGAATAGTAAAGACTACTAATGCTATCATCTGGACTGTCAATTCGTTCCCCGACTAGTCCCAGCTATATTTTCATTTCCTGAAGAGAACAGTGAAGGAAAGGGTGAGCTCAACTAGCCCAGTAAGAAATATTATGACTAAGATAATGCAGAATAAATTATCATTAGTCCTCAACAATGTTAAACTGATAAAATATAATAGACATCAAGTTTAACTGCAGCGGAACAAGCAATCCATTAAAATAGTCAACTAGAGAATAAAATCTACTATCTTTTATGATTTAAAAAGTTTTTCAACACTTTTATCGTTGAGACTCAGCTTAATAAATAATCCACATCATTAAATCATCCCTACACTACATGTCAAGGTTATTATTTAGTATCACGACAACGAATTATCCATGAACTACGGGCCAAAGATAATCGTGTTTTCATCAACGGTCCTGATCATGCCATAAAACAATTCATCTTTGCTCCCTTGGCCGAAGAGAATTCATAGCCATAATCATACCAAAAACTGTTCATCAATGCACTACGGGCCAATGAGGACTTTTTCCACATCATTTGTAACATTACGGTCATGATTATACCGAATAATCCCTGGTCATAATCATACCAAGTCCATCTATGCACTACAAGCCACAGATGACTTTCAACAAAATATAAACATGAGGATGATGACAATGATATAAGAATTCAATAAAATAAGTTCAAGAATTAAATTATTCAGGAACTAATAACGTCTAAATTGTCAAAATGATACTTCTTTGTAGAGTAAAATTCAAGAATGCTCAGAAGAATATTTTCATGAAAAGATATTGGATAAAGCGCAAATATCAAGGATATATTTCACTAATTTCATGGAATATAGAAGTCAAAACTTTAACCAACTGAGTATAATAAAGAATGGAATAACAAAAGAAATCACCATGTATGCGGTACTTCACATAGACAGGTTATTCAAACAAAATAATAAATAACGGAACCAAGTCAGGCGAAATTCGCACCGACAGGATGTTCCAATAGAATAATAAAGAATGGAATAACAACAGAAATCACCATGTATGCGGTACTTCGCATAGACAGGTTATTCCAACAAAATAATAAATAACGGAACCAGGTCCGGCGTAAAACGTACAGACAGGATATTCCAACAGAATAATAAAGATGGAACCAGGTCTGGCATAAAACGCACAGACAGGATATTCCAACTGAATAATAAAGACAGAACCAGGTCCGGCGTAAAACGTACAGATAGGATATTCCAACAGAATAATAAAGACTGAAATAACAGAAGAATTTCACCAAGAATAGGGTAGCCCGCGTATACAGGTTATTCCAACAGAATAATAAATAATGGAATAACAGAAGAATTTCACCAAGTATAGGGTAGACCGTGTATATAGGTTATTCCAACAGAATAATAAATAATGGAATAACAGAAGTTCTCTTCATGAATACAAAAAAAATAATACCCCTTACCTTATAGAAGAAACTGGATATAGAAGTAGTGAAGTAGCAGAATACTTTTCTTCTTTCTCTCTATAGTTTCTCTCTCTAGAGTTTCAGAGAATTCGTAAGAAATAATGAATGAATGAGCTTCTATTTATAAAAAAATGGACTGCATAGTAACTAATTCATGAACGGTCCAGATTGATTTACTTTTAAACGGATGGTCCATATTAAAACTTAAATCAACGGTCCATACTAATTCACTATTAAAACTTTAAACCAGCGATCCATATTGATTTACTATTAAAACTTTAAACCAACGATCCATATTGATTTACTATTAAAACTTTAAATCAACGATCAATATTGATTTACTATTATAAATTCAACCAACGGTCTGAAAAATTAGCACATCTCCTCATGGAATAATATTGTATCCAAAAATAATTTGGACCGAAAAGAAATATATTGTTCGGGTGAATAGTACCCCATGAATAGTAACTCGTGAATAGTAACTCATGAATAGTACTCCGACGCGAAAAGTGTCCGGAATACCCGATTGAACAATATAACCTCCAGACATCAATTATCATCGGAATAGATGTCGATTTCTACTAACACAAATAATCTCAACACAATGAAACTATCAAATTTATCTTTAATCAACACAAACTTATTCATCATTAACATTATAACTCACAATATTTAACAATCAGGTTGTTCTCAAGAAGGAGGGGGCTTTCCAATAAGGATTTCTCTCTATTGGCGCACAATTAAGTGACCAAACCTCTCCTTGACAGAACTTCTAGACATTGTAAATATTGCAATTTAATAATATGAACAACTTTGTCATCTCAATTATTGATTTAATAATATAACATATGATGCAGATGATACTGTGACAATAATCGAATCAATAATATGAGAGATATGATGCAGCAATTACTGTAGCAATAATTGAGTTTAACTAAGTGATTTCTCACGTAAGAATCAATAATCAATACTGTGTCCTACTATGCAACCACATGTATTACTGTATTTTTACTACCAAGTAGTTCTATAATATTAACAGTAAAACTTCCGCCGTTATTTTCATAAAAATATTTTTTTTATTTTCTCAATCCGACAATAATTCCATTGTGGAGTCCACCAATGATTGTGCCATCGTACGAATATTCCCCGACACAAAGAATATTCCCCGACTAATTGAATATAATATAACAACTTGCATACTTTGCAAAATTTATAAATATTACCCACAACTATAACATTATATTAAATCCACACCATAATATTCAAAAAACAATCGAGAAATTTAAATCTTTATTCGTAAAATTTGGGATTTTATAGAATACATCACATATTAAAACAAGTCTTTAACATAATCCATTAAAATAAATTTTTCATAAGTATTCAACGTTTGGACATTTTTCCCTTTCCTTTGCTAGTAGACGGCTCATCGACTTTCTCAACTTTAGCTGCAGTGTTAAATGCAAGAGTGAGCAAATAATTGCTCAATGATATAGGAAGTAGTAATAATAACAACATGGAAATGAACAACGAATATTGAACAATAATGAAATTGTTCTACGGATCAAAAATAGAAAACAAGTTCGAAATCAATGTCTGAGGGTTTTAAGACCACGAACTATGTCTCCGGTATATAGGTATTATTACCTTAACCTTAACAGTCATTAGACTGTACAGACCCTTCTTAACGTACTTAGGGGGATTAGCCCTTTGTACCATGTATTGTGCACAACCATTTAAATGTTACACGTATAAAAATCCCCTATATTAGGGTTGTTCATCTCATTTTGAATTTAGAATTTCCGTACTAAAGAAAGTTTAGTTTGGAACTAACTTATCAGTGTCTCTAGAATTTTAGAACATTATTCAGCTTCCATCAATAAAGGTTTAATGCAAGAATGTATAACTGAACAAGGCTATTAAAGTCAAAGATGGGATATCAACAATATATATAACTGAATAACATGATATATATGAAAAGTGCTATATTCAAAGGAGTTTAGAACAATCTTCTAAGAATCAATGTATTAGAACAATATATGATTCGAATGATAATAAGGAAAGTAAAGTTCGCTCGATGTAAAGAGTTAGGTTACAAGAGCTTGCACAAACATACTCAAGATAAACTAGGCTTGCTCAACCTTATAGGAATTTTAAGAACTTGTACAATAACGATTTAGGAATTGGAACATGCATTCAATATGAAAAGAATGAAGTTAGAAAACTTGTTCAATTTAAAGAGTTAAGGTTTAGGAACTTGCCTTGTTTGTAAGCTACACAAGTGTAAAATAATCTCCAATTACCCTACATATATCATTACAATCGCAACAACGATTAGTTGTATGAATATTAACACTATGGGTATTAAACCATCATTTAGGTCATAACTCTAACCTAGCACCTAACCATTTAAGTTAACATATTTAACGAATCTGAAATCGCATTACGAGCCAACATAACTTACTCATTCATTTCTAACTTTTGAAAACATCACTTATAGTTTCATTGTATAACTCAATTAACAATCACCTAAAACTCTTTTACACTTTGTATTATAACACCTTACAATCTGTTATTGTTGTCCACCTAATGTTTTAATATCCTTAACATACATGCTAAACTAAACCATGTCCATTACGCATGACCTGCAATTAAGCAGACTTCACTGTCTGAGACTGGCTACTCCGCCGCTGCGCCAGCAATGCACTGGGTAACAGCGTGCCCGCGCCCATATGTTGCGCGCCCGCGTGAGAACGGCACACCAGACCGCGCGCCCGCGCGATGCCTCATCTCCAGTTTTACAAACGCGAGCTTAAACTCTGTTATAGACCAAAAATTCCAATTCTACCGAACTTCACCAAACTACAACATCTACACTTTGTCATATTATAGTTACACATGCTAAACACCATTCTATAAACAAAAACATTACGTAAACATTATTTTGAACAATCAAAACTATATTTTTCCCAAATTTCCTCATTTTTATATGTTTAACGAATTTCATCGCCACGAACTCGTTTCTTGATTAATTGTCATGATTTAAACTACGCCACTTTCGTTTCTTAATATATTATCACAATCCACCAATAAATTACAGACTACATCACATATTGGACAAGAAATTTGGTACTTTCTAAGCCACTTTATATGAACATAAACACTATGATTTCACTTTCTTCTTCAAACCCAATTTCTCATGAATTTGATAACAAATAACAAGTTTACATGATAATTAACAAAGTTTTGCAAATCTATATGAACATATATACATCACAATTCATGTGATTTCCAAATTATACCAAGAAGATATATACATATACTACCAAAACTAAAAATAACAATAGGAATAGTTTATACCTTGAACCTTTGATTTTGTGACAGCAAAATTGATAGCAAATTCCCTCTCAATCCTTCTCGTTCTTGATCCCACTCTCAATTTTTTGCAATTCTCACCAAGCTCTCTCTTACTCTCTTTCTGCTTTTAGTAAGCCTTAGAGAAATAGTACGTGAAATGAAATGCGCAACATATAACTGGCTTCCACGTTCATCCGGTAAAAACCAAAAAGGCTCACGTCAGTTAAATTATGCCAAAGGCCTGGCTATACCATAGATTAGGATTCTAGTTTATTTTTATAATATTTATATTATATAGTTACTACTTGTCACACATTTAACTATTTTAATAGCTTATAATTTATAATTATAATAATTATATTCTTATTATAATTATGCTTATAATAAATTATTAAATAATTATATATCTAATTTAATTAATAAATTAGAAACATTACTTTATTTAATTTATTAATTTCCTTTAAATTAAAAAATTCATTTAATTTAATTATTTTCTTACATATTAAGCAATTGATTTAATTTAATTATTTCCTTAAATTAAATCCTTCAAATAAAATTATCATTTCTCAATTTAATTTACACTAATCAATTTAATTACTAAATTGATTAACCACAATTCATCAATTATTTATTTTCCTCGATAAATAAATTATTTAAACTATTTATTTAATTCCATAAATATTTAAATTAAATTACAATTTTCACGATCGTTACATATTCTAGTTTTTAATCAAATACCACTAAGGCAGAGTAAGGACCAACAAGTCATTACATAAAAATCCATTTCTCCTAACAAATATCAAAATTAACATACTAGAAGAAAAAAATAGCAACAAAAATCACAGCTTAGGCTCAGATATAAGAATCTTTCTTCAATAAATTTCCCATGCCAATCCCATAGATTTAAGAAATTCTGCAGCAAAAACCATTATCATCGAATAATCAAATGCAATAAAATAAGTAAAATAATTGTACCACAAACACTTGCATAAGACCTAAATTAAACAGTCAAGAAAAAAATAATATAAACTCACATATTTTTTTAAATGCCACAATATCCCAGCTCTAGATGTACTCATTTGCAGGCTCAGCAATAAGATAATTCTCAACAAGACTGTCAACAGACACCAAGTCATCAACAATAGTCATCATAATCTGCAGTTTCTTTATACCATATCCAACAGCTACATGTCCAATGGTATGAGCCACAGCAACCTGAAACACAATCGGGTCATAGAAAACCAAGAATTACCAAAGACAGATCATCAAACCCAAAGATTTAGTAAACACAGAAATTCAAAACCCAAATAAACAACATAGTGCTGACCTTTGGGATATTAGGGTTTTCTAGATTGGTCTCGGGGGCTGAGGCTGGGTTGACGAGGAGATGGGCATCGGCGACGATGAGGAAGTTAGGGAAATCATCGAAAGTGTGGGTTCCGAGGATCATCTTGTGAATGGAGAATGATTCGTCGGCACATGTGGTCGGAGGCGAGGGGAGCTAGTGGACGGTGAGAGATGGGAGAGATGAGAGTGAAGATAGTGAAATGATTTGGGGGAAGGTGGGAGGGTTTTATATTTAAAAAACCTCTATACCGACGGTTTCGTGCCGACCGTCCCTATAGATACCCTATAGCGACGGTTCTGTGCCAACTGTCGCTATAGCTCATCGCTATATATCGAATTTCTAGTAGTGACCATAGCACATACTACATTAAACATCGGCTATCCCTTTGTGACTACAATAGTCAGGATTTACAACCTTGACTAACACAAAAGTTGATATTATTTCATTACACAGGCATACTTATTGTAACGCCCGAGAAAATCGGATTTTTATGATAATTAAATTTTTTTCTTGATTATGTGAATTAAATGAATTTAATTGATTTATTATGTGAGTAAGCTATGTGAAGGTCATTCTATGACCTAAAATGTGCTAACGTGGTTAGTAATATGGCTATGTGCTAGAATTATTTGTTTGGAAATTCCAAGACGAAAATAATTATTGTCCAAGAAATTTCCGTAAAAACACTATTCATCCGTTTCTGTCCGAGGAATTATTTTGAAATTCCGAGAAATGCATGATGATAGAATATTGAGATTAGATGGAATATTTGATAATATTTCATTTATGGCAAACGCAGTTTTTGCCTGCGGACTTAAAACCTAAGGGTTGAGTATATTGATTTTCGAGAAGGAAATAATATACGTAAAAGGAATTGCGTTAAGGTTAATGTGAGTGTTATACAAGTATGATACTATTCAGTATCTATGTATTATACGTTGAGTAAATACAAAGTACAATACGATTATTGTACGTGTAGTATACAGCAAGAATACATGAATTGTACATGTAGAATACGATTCGTATTATAGGATTAAGATTAAGTCTTAATGAATAAGTCATTTGAGTTGGATTTCTATTAGTCCAATTATTAAATGACCAAGCCCAAGGAGATTAGTAAGCTGAGCCCAAGTCAAGGCCCAATGTTTATTTAGTTAAGCCCAATTCATTTAAATCGAACCGTGGATCGAACCGATGGGTCACCGAATGGGTAAAACCCATGGGGAAACCCATGGGATGACCCATGGCAAGTGGTGGGCCGGCCACCTTTGAGTGGAAGCCAAGCTTAAGGCTTGGTCACCAAGTATTTTACTTGGTGACCACACTTGAATAGTAAGGAGGTGATGGTAGTTGTCCATAATGCCTTCCATTCTAGT
Organism: Panax japonicus; assembly: GCA_020205505.1. NCBI lineage: Eukaryota > Viridiplantae > Streptophyta > Magnoliopsida > Apiales > Araliaceae > Panax > Panax japonicus. The sequence goes on from CM035112.1 coordinate 12,601,371, forward strand.
TTCCTATAAATAAAAAGCTAGGTTAATTCATTTGAGAGTTTTCCAACTTGCCAACATTAGATTATTGAGAGAGAAAGAGAGCTAGACTTGCAAAACATACACTTTGGAAGCTTGATCTTAGAGTTTTCCAAGAAAGAACACCAAGAGTTCTTAAGGTATAATCCTTACCTTTCATCTCCATCTCTTTTAGATTTTCTTCTATCTTAGAGAATCCTAGAATGGGTGGTATATGTCTTGTATGAGGGATTAAAGATGACTTATCATAGATTCAATCTCTATAAGTCATGAGATCGTAGGAATCATAAGGTTTAATATAGTTTCAAACCATCAAAATATTGTTTGTTGAGATCAATCATTTTTAATCGATTGAAATCCATCAATACGTTAATATATGCATCTTGCTTGGTTAGGATGTACATATGAAATCCATGGAGTATTCCATGTGATTTGGCTTAGAGAACCCTAGTAACGAAGTTATGGCGAATTTTACGTAATTAGACGTTGAACGTCGAAAATGTTGAATTTCGGATTAGAGGTCAAAAGTTGCCGTGAGACTTGAAAACGTTGGTTTTCAATGTCAACACATGAGATAGGGTGATTAAGAGTTGTAGGTTCGAGAATCATCAGATTCTGACTTAAAATGAAGAAAACGAGCATCAAACGCTTATTAACCTTTACGAACGTCTAGAAATGGAACTCAATAGTGAATTTTGAGTTATTGGATTCGAAAGTGTCGAATTCTTATATGAACGCGTAGAGTATGTCATTTATGACGTGTAGGATTTTGAACGAATCAAATCAGGCTTATAACGAAGAAGTTACGACCCCGGGAATTTCACAAAAAATTTTAAAACTGTTGAGATTCTGGTACTGAGGTCTAGCGTCGCAGTGTCAGACATAGTGTTAAATGTTGCGCTGCAACACCGACAAAATAAAGTTGAGTACTGCTAAATGGCGCCGCAACGCCACTATTTTGCACTGCAGCACTGAGACGGGAGCCTTGCCACTGCTAACTGGTGCCAGTCTAGTGCTATGTAGGCCGCGCCGCAGCACGAGTGTAAGGGCTTGGATTCTAACTTAGGCTTTAACTATAATTGTTCGGAGACCTATAGGGACAATGTTTGTACACTTCATAAGTGTATTAAAGGTATTCCTATACTACCTATACTTAGGTATATGGTATTGAACTTAGGAGTTGAATGCATGTTAATAAGTTATGAACGATGAACAAAGTTGATACTTTATCAACGATGTCCGAGTCCGGTTAATAACGTTAGTTGATTAACAAACCGTGACGAAGGGTAATAAGTCATGTTGACTTTAATAAAGTTATTAAGTTAACTAAGATTTAGAATAGAAAGAAGCTTATAAAAACAATGTGAACATTTGTTTGATAGCTAATTACAGTGTGCTATGTGAATATATCATGTAGATTATGTAAAGGTTGTGGTCAGTCGATTAAATTATTTGAAGACGCTAAAAGGCAAGTTTTCTTAACGTTTGTCTAACTTCCATGTTAGCCAAATTTTATGTGATTCGTTGAACTGAATTGCAAGACTTGTTTTAAAGAAAGGGTCGATGCCAGATTTTAAGTCGGCTAGACTATTCGTAATATATAGATTGATTATGATTCATATCTTTCTATATATAAATGTTAACGCTATCTTATGCCAAGTGATTGGTACGGATGTGAAGGTAAGGCTTGTCTATGAATAAACAAAAGTATTTTTTATCGATTATTCGATGGGCACGCGAGTTTGCCAAAAATATTAAACGTAAATACGTTTAATGAATGAGTATTGATCAACATAGAGTACTATAGGCTAATCACCTAGAAGTGCTCGTAAGTTATCAGATGAACGCCCTTAGTGCTGTGGACTCCTTTTCAAGTATGAAAATTGAAAGTTACTGTTCATGGTCTATCGACCGGTTCAGAATTCCTAATCTATTATATACTTTGGGAATTGATGTTATGAACTGTTAAAGTATTATTGATTCATAATACTTCATAACTATTATTCAGTTATGTCGAAATTGTTATATAATTCCGAACGTGGTATTACTATTATCCTTTGTTAAAACTTGTTGAGCTATCATGCTCACTTCTTGCGTGAATTATATAACTGCAGTTAAGGATGAACTTACTGTGAATGCCAAGAGAGATAAGGGCAAAGCTAAGATGGATGTTTAGGCATTGTGTAATAGTTTAGTAAGTTCGTATGTATTATACATTATAAACAATGAACGATGTAACCGGTTTATGAACCTGGGAAGGATTTTTACTTTGATTGTAATAAGAATATAGTAATTACTTTTATTTTGTTGTATTTCAATGGAATGATTGTATGGATGTTAGTACAGTAGAGCACCATATGTTGGGTTGAAAGATAACCGAATTTGGGGGCGTCACACTTATCATACATATTACCTTAAACATACCTATACAATAGAACCTATACTACCTATTTACTATGCCTTTTTCTTGGACAACTCTTCGCCTGATGATCTTCCAATCCACAAACAAAACAAGCACCTAGTTTATAGTCGGGACAATACATAGTGGTATGCCCCTCATAGTCGCAAAGATAATAAATTCTTTTTCCTTTCTTCTTACCGGGTCTTTCTAAGTCGTGGTCTTCTATCTTTCTTTTTCCCTTATTACTCGGAGCTGCACACGATGTGTTGCTTAAGGCTCCAATCTGATCAATTTGGATTTTAAGCTTATCCTGCTCATCTATTGATTCGATTAATGCCTGACGCAGTTAACTATTAAGTAGCTTTTCTATCTCCCACAACCTTTCTAGAGAAGAAACCTTGTTCCTCAGATTCTGCACTTCCATTGATGCTTGATCAGCTTCAACTTTAGTGTCCGAATCACTATCTGTCAGCTCCACCATTTCCGGATCTGGTACCACGTTTTCTACAATAACCACCTCATCCGAGTTAGTTTCATTGTGAGCTTCTATTTTAGCTATTGGCTTCGATATTACCACGGGTGTATGGATCTGATCCTTCTTCAAGTTATAAGCATACAACAAGCCTTTTCCACCAGACATCTACACACAAACTATATTGATTAGTATATAGTATATACACACACAAATAAGAGTTTTATATAAGTTATCTATTATTTTGTTTGAAGATAAATTTATCCGATTCATCAACTTTTAAACTTTATATGAGTTATTTATATTTTCAACATTTCCCTCTGTTCTAAGGTTATAGCCTAAGGTTTATCCCACCTAAGGTTTCTAACCCTATAGCTCTGATGTGAGACCCCGAATTTTATGAAATGAAAGTTTTCAATTTTCTTATAATTATTCTATTTAGTAAATGGTTAAATTGATAAAAGGTTAAATTTAAGGGTGATATGTGAAAAAAAATTCAAAGTAAGCAAGTTGTCATAAAATACCCGATGGTAAAAGTATAGTAATACGCGTGGTTGCATAGTAGCATACAATATTGATTATTGATGCTTTCGCGAGAAATCACTCAGTTATACTCAATTATTATTACAGTAATTGATGCATCATATCTCTCATATTATTGATTAAATTATTGTCATAGTATCATCTGTATAATATGTTATATTATTAAATCAATAATTGAGACGACAAAGTTATTCATATTATTATTTGTAATATTGACAATATCTAGAAGTTCTGTCAAGGAGAGGTTAGATAATCTAATTGCGCGCCAATAGGGAGAAATCCTTATCAGAAATCCCCCTCTTTCTTGGGAACGACCTGGTTGTTAAATATTATGAGTTATAATATTAATGATGAATAAGTTCATGTTGATTAAAGATGAAATTGATAATTCTATTGTGTGGGAATTATTAGTGTTGGAGGAAATCGACATTTATTTCGATAATAATTAATGTCTGGAGGTTATATTGACCAATCGGGTAATTAACCAGATAAATGAGCAATTAATTGCTATTAATTCACATTCTTATAACTATGTGTTCACATATGTGTACTATTGATTAACATGATTTACTATTAGGGGAGTTGGTGCAAGATTGATAATACTTGCATGACTAAATTAAAAATGGAGGTATAGATGAAGGTAGTATACTATAATTAAATTTTTTACATGTTTAGAACTACTGAGTCACATGATTTACTATTAATTCACATGATTTACTATTAGGGGAGGTGGTGCAAGTTTAATAATACTTGCAAGACTAAATTAAAAATGAAGAAAAAGAGGAAGGTATTATACTGTAATATTTCGAGCCCCAAAATGTGCAATTATTGAAATTATATTTTCTTATAAATAGAAGCTCATTCCTTCATTATTTTTCACCAATTCACTAAAGCTATAAAGCAATTATTATAGAGAGAAATTATAGAGAGAAAGAAGAAGAGAAGTCTGCTACCTCACTATTCCAGTATCCAGTCTTCTTTGAAGGTAAGGGGTATTATTCTTTCGTATTCATAGAGAGAGTTATTTTCTTTCAATACTCATAAGGGTTGTTATTCCATTCTTTATTATTCTGTTGGAATATCCTGTCGGTGCGGATTACGCATGACCTAGTTCCATTCTTTATTATTCTGTTGGAATAACCTGTCTGTGCGATCTATCGCATGCCTGGTGAAATCTATTGTTATTCCATTCTTTATTATTCTGTTGGAATATCCTATATGTGCGGATTTCGAAAGACCTAGTTCCATTCTTTATTATTCTATTGGAATATCATGTCAGTGCGGATTACGCATGACCTGGTTTTATTCTTTATTATTTTGTTGGGAATAACCTGTCTGTGCGGTCTATCGCATGTATGGTGAATTCTTCTGTTATTCTATTCTTTATTATTCTGTTGGAATAACCTCTCTATATGGATTACCGCATGCATGGTGAATGATCCTTCATATTCATTCTTTATTAAATTATGGAAATGATCTGTCTACGTGGATTACCGCATGGCGGGTGAAAATCCATTTGCAGTTTTGTATATTCTATTATACTCATCTGGGATATCATTTCTTTTGTATTCGCCATGACATATCTTTTTCTTTGGTATTTTTCTGTTACAAGTTACTATTCACAAGTAACTATTCACCCAGTTACTATTCACTCTAGTATTATTCACTCGGGTATTCGGGGTACTTTTCGTGCTAGAGTACTATTCATAAGTTACTATTCACCTGATTACTATTCACTCTAGTATCATTCACTCGGGTATTCGGGACACTTTTCGTGTCGGGGTACTATTCACGGGGTACTATTCCCGGAGTACTATTCACGGGGTACTATTTACCCGAAAAATATATTTCTTTTATGTCCAAATTATTTTTGGTACATGAATATTATTCTTAAATTTTACTCCATAAAGCAGTATCATGTTGACAATTTGGATATTTTTAAACTCTGGATAAATTTAAAGTCTTTAATATTTATCATTGATTTCGTTTGATTAATGCTTATATCATTGTCATCATCATCATGCTTAAATTGTGATGAAAGTCATATTTGGCTTACGTGCATAGATGGACTGTTGATTATTAGTTTTACAGTTGTATATCTTTAGCTTGCGTGCAAAGACGAATTGTTGATTATTGATTTTACAGTTGTATATCTTTGGCTTACGTGCAAAGATGGACTGTTGATTATTGGTTTTACAGTAGTATAGCTTTGGCTTACGTGCTAAGATGAACTGTTGATTGATATCTTTAGTCATAGTACAAAGATGAACTGTTAATTGATAGCTTTGGGTAGTGCAAAGATGGACAGGTGTATGACGTGATCATGACCAGTTGTGATACTAATGAATATCCTTGGTTGTAGTGCAGGGATAATTCGATGATATGATTTGCAGGATCATGATCATTAGTTAACAGTTGAATGTCTTTGACCGTAGTTCACTGACAGATAATTGATTGGTATGATCATGACCATTGGTTTTATGGTTGAATATCTTTGCCCCGTAGTGCATAGGTAGACAACTGATTGGTGTGTTCATTGTTATTACATTTGAATATCTTTAGCCTTTGGGGTAAGGATATTGAGTAAATGTTCTATTAAGCCTTTGTGGCTAGGAAAAATTATTGATTCACATTAATATAAACATGAATTGTGAATTTAACTAACATCTTTAATGGTTCAGGTGAAGACAGGTGATGAAAGTTCTATTTGTCTTGGGTATAATAAAGAACTGTTGTTGTGAGAACCCGAATTTTATGAAATGAAAGTATTGAATTTTCTTATAATTATTCTATTTAGTAAATGGTTAAATTGATAAAAGGTTAAAGTTAAGGGTGATATGTGAATTTTTTTTTCAAAGTAAGCAAGTTGTTATATAATATTCGATTGGTCGGGGAATATTTGTTTTAATAGGGAATATTCGTACGACAGCACAATCATTGGTGGACCCCACATCGGATGTATTATCGTAGTAAGAAAATGACATAATTATGTTTTTATAACGACGAAAGTGTTACCGTTAAAACTGTTGAACTACCCGATAGTAAAAGTACAGTAATACGCGTGGTTACATAGTAGCACACGGTATTGATTATTGATGCTTACGTGAAAAGTCACTCAGTTATACTCAATTATTGCTACAGTAATTGCTGCATCATATCTCTCAATTATTAAGTCAATTATTGTCACGGTATCATCTGCACAATATGTTATATTATTAAATCAATAATTGAGACGACAAAGTTGTTCATATTATTAAATTGGAATATTTACAATGTCTAGAAGTTCTGTCAAGGAGAGGTTTGGTCACCTAATTGGGTGCCAATAGGGAGAAATCCTTATTGGAAAGCCCTCTCTTTCCTGGGAACGACCTGGTTGTTAAATATTGTGAATTATAATATTAATGATGAATAAGTTCGTATTGATTAAAGATGATTTTGATAGTTCCATTGTGTTGGCATTATTAGTGTTAGTAGAAATCGACATTTATTTCGATAATAATTGATCTCTGGAGATTATATTGTCTAATCGGGTATTAAAGGCACTTTTTATGTCAGAGTACTATTCATGAGTTACTATTCACGAGTTACTATTCATGAGTTACTATTCACGAGTTACTATTGAGTCACATTCACTTACTATTAGGGGAGTTGGTGCAAGATTGATGATATTTGCATGACTAAGTTAAAAATGGAGGTTTAGATGGAGGTACTATACTGTAATTAATTTTTTCACATGTTTAGAACTATTGAGTCACATGATTTACTATTGATTCACATGATTTACTATTAGGGGAGGCGATGCAACTTTGATAATACTTGGATGACTGAATTAAAAAATGAAAAAAAAAGTTAGAGGTATTGTACTATAATATTTTGAGCCCCAAAATGTGCAATTATCGAAACTATATTTTCCTATAAATAGAAGCTCATTCTTCCTTCATTTCTCAACAATTCACAAAAGCTTTAGAGTCATTATTATAGAGAGAAAGAAGAAGAGAAGTCTGCTACCTTACTATTCCAATATCCAGCCTTCTTTTGAGGTAAGGGGTATTATTTCTTTCTTATTCATGAAGAGAACTTTTGTTATTCCATTCTTTATTATTTTATTGGAATAACCTGTTATGCGAAGTACCGCATACATGGTGAATTTTTTTTGTTATTCCATTCTTTATTATTATGTTGGAATAACTTATTTATGCGAAGTACCGCATATATTGTGAAATTCTTCTATTATTCCGTTCATTATTATTATGTCGGAATATCCTGTCTGTGCGTTTACGCCGGACCTGGTTCCATTATTTATTATTATGTTGGAATATCCTGTCTGTGCATATTACGCCGGACCTGGTTCCGTTCTTTATTATTCTGTTGGAATATCTTGTCTGTGTATTTTACGCCGAACCTAGTTCCGTATTTATTATTCTGTTGGGAATAACCTGTCTGTGCGGTCTCTATCGCATGAATGGTGAATCCTTCTGTTATTCCATTCTTTATTATTCTGTTGGAATAACCTGTCTATGTGGATTACAACATGCATGGTGAATGATCCATTATATTCATTCCTTATTAAATTGTGGAAATGATCTGTTTACGAGGATTATGGAGAAAATCATAATAAAAGCAAGGGATTGATGAAAACCATGGGTATATGTAGTATTAGTAAGTGTTATGATAAGTTATGTTGGTTAATATGTGAAAACATGAAAGTTTCTTAGAAATCACAAAGGGTTGAAAAAACAGATTTTGGTAAAAATGGAACATGAAATTCAATTGACCATATCTCCTATTATATTTCAAATTTTTTAGTGTGGTCAAGTTCTAGAGTTAGATCTATGAGTCGTATAACTTATCTAAGTGGAATCACTAGAAAAGGTGTTGTAGATTTTCGTGTGGACTGATTTTAGCAAAGGAGTCAAAAGCTGCAAAATAACAAAAAGCTACTGCCTAGAAATTTAAAAGGGTTGTTTCGGCCACTTAATTTGTGAGAAAAATTTCGGCCTTTTGGGACATAAAAATATATGGTATAAAGAACCTCATGTCCAAAAATGAGTTCATTCCGACTTAAAATGAGCAAGTTATGACCATTTCAATATTTAGGTTTTTTTGAAGAAAAACGCTATAACCGGAGTTCTATAACTCCGATGACCATGAAATTTAAACTGGAAGCTCATGTTAACATGGGTAAGATCCTGAAAAGATTTGGGAATTTTTGGAGTTAAACTTGAGGTAGCTAATTTCTTAAGAAATTAATTAGAAATTGATTTTTGAAAAATAGTAATGAATTTTAAAAATTATAAGAGAAATATATGTTCAATATGGGACTATATTCTGCTAAATCCCAGAAAAAAAAATATTTTTGAGACTGATTTGGTATTTTTTATGAAAATGATCTAGTTATGAGTAAATGAGTTAAATATGTTATGTGAAGTAACAAAGTTGGAAAATAGGATTTTATGGCTTGGGAATCCTATATAGGGTATATGCAGATTTTTGATGAGGGATTTGATCATTGGTGATGAGATCTTAGGAGTATGGCATTTTGAATGATTAATTATTTGATAAAGTATAAACAATTGAAATAAATTTTTTATAAGTTGAAGAAGTGATTAAAATATTGTTATAATATTGACAATATTAGATTATGAGTTTATTAAGTGATTGATAATATTTGGATAAATTTAAAGTCTTTAATATTTATCCTTGTTTTAGTTTGATTAATGTTTATATCATTATCATCATCCTCATGCTTATATGGTGATGAAAGTTATCTTTGGCTTACGTGCGAAGATGGACTGTTGTTTATTGAATTATATATCTTTGGCTTACGTGCAAAGATGGATAGTTGATTATTGGTTTTATTATTGTATATCTTTGACTTACGTGCAGAGATGGAATTGGTATGATTATGATCAGGGATTATTCGGTATAATCATGACCATTGATGATTTAAAGAATATCCTTGACCCGTAGTGCAGGGATGATTCGATGATATGGTTTATTTATTAAGCTGAGTCTCAGCGATAAAAATTGATGAAAACATTTTAAATCATAGAAGATAGTAGATTTTATTCTCTACTTGACTTTTCTAATGGATTGCTTGTTCCGCTGCAGTTAAACTTGATGTCTATTATATTTTATCAGTTTAACATTGTTGAAGACTAATGATAATTTATTCTGCATTATCTTAGTCATAATATTTCTTACTGGGCTAGTTGAGCTCACCCTTTCCTTCATTGTTCTCTTCAGGAAATGAGAATATAGTTGGGACGAGTCGAGGAACGGAGTGACGGTCCAGATGATACATTAGTAGTCCTCACTATTCTGTTAAATAGTGTGATAATAAATGTAATGAGGACTTCATTGAGTTTGTATACTGTCTAGATGATAATATACGTATTAAAACGCGTAACATATGTTTTGTCGTATTTTACACGACTGTTGTATAATTAAGTTTTTATTTATATTTTGTACCATGTATGTGGCGACCCAAGATGGGTGATGTATACCTGTTTTGGGGGCATCACAGTTGTTGAGTATTACAGGAATGAAATATTAACTATGAAATTTAAATCTAGAAAAGATAGTAGATATCATGCTCTACTTGACTCTTCTAATGGATTGCTTATTCCGTTGTAGTTGTTGATCTAAAACTTATTGTCTATTGTATTCTATCAGTTGTTATACTGTTGAAGGCTAAGGATAATTTATTCTTCATTATCTTAGTTATAATATTTCTTACTGGGCTAGTTGAGCTCACCCTTTCTTTCACTCTTCTCTTCAGGAAATGAGAATATAGCTAGGACGAGTTGGGGAACGGATTGACGGTCCAGATGGTTGTTTTAGTAGTCCTTACTATTCTATAAAATAGTATGATAATAATTGTAATGAGGACTTTATTGAGTGTGGATATTGTCTAGAATGAAATATTCGTGTTTAAACTCTCAGCTATGTTTTGTCGTATTGTACACAACAGTTGTATAATTAAGTTTGTATTTGATTTATGTACCATGTATCTGGCAACTCAAGATGGGTGATGTATACCTGTTTTGGGGGCGTCACATCTGATACCAACCTGTAAAGCCCCCAAATCCAAGTACTTGAAACCCAAACTCGGTGCTTCACGATACCATTTCTATGAGCGGAATAATACTAATAATAATAACAATAAAATAAATATTAAACTTAATTTACATAATTATCAGAGTCTATCTCCCCGGGTATGAGACCTTTAAACATTCATTACATAACCTGATAGATAATATTTATATCATAGTCTTAATAATATAAAATTATTATAAACACTACCACAAATCTTATTTCGTTAGCTTTCCTTTTCCTTTGTTTCTGCATGAGCCTTTTGGTTCTTCACACTTAGCTGAAAACATTTAAATTAAGCAAGGATGAGCATTTGAGTGCCCAGCAAGTAATAGCAATTATATATATAAGCTGAAAGAATTTAAATATATTATTTATACTACCCTTCTACAACAAATCAATAGTTGTAAAGTAATCTGAACCGATAATAATAACATAACAACCCTCTTTCAAATTTTTAAAATCACGTACTAACTATAAATAGGGTTAAGGTGACATACTATGAACATTATTTTCATTTTCGAAAAGGTTAAATAGAACTTCATCTCTAAACCGTCATAACTTACGGGCACGGAGGGTGATCAGCCCGTTGTACCCTGTATTGATCAATACTACATGGAAAAATGATGTTATCGTTCACTCTGTCCACCTTGAGTGCATAAAAAGTTTTCCCGTGTAAGGGATGTTCATACTAGTCGAGATTCCAAACCAAAGCAATTCGGTTGGATAATAATAATGTTTTATCTTGTTCAACAATAATCTATAATTCAACATATATATATACGGGTAATTAACAAAGGTATATCAACATGTAATTAAATACAATGATTATCCAAGTGGGAACACTTGTTTAACCATTTATAGAAATTAACGAACAGAATATATATCTGAATTATCATATATTAACATGTTGATAATCAATGAGCGTATATAATATAGGGTTAATAATCTGTACAGTAATCATATAATTCTGAAACATTCTTACTCATGTCCATTGCATAAATAAAATGCAAAGGAAGGATACTTACCTGGTATGCTGCTTACAAAATGCAACTTAGTTTTATCTTTTATATCACGAACTATCATTAATCAGATCATTCGTTCGATTAGAACAATATACTATAACACATAGTATTGTATTTCGCAGTCAGCACATAACTTAATCACGTTATCGCACATGTTCAACAGTCATTAAATCACAAACAAACATTAACACAATCAAAATATCTAAGTACAGATCAATTTCTAAAACATGTCGGTGTACCGACAGCTTTATCGGGTAATTATCGAGTCTAAAACTCTACCCGAAGTTCAATATGTGTAAGTATCAGTCATATTATTTTAAATGACTTAATACTAATTTCTAAACATTTATTATAATTTTATCATGAATTTTCAAACACCGGAATCATTATCAAATGATTTAAACATTACTTAATTCTATTATCATTAATATTTAATTAATATTAAACTATTAATGAAACCATTGCCAAAATATTAAAATTATTTATAATAACTCAAAATACTTTTAAAGTATTAATATTACCCTTAAATGATTTTTAAAACATTTAAAACCATTTATAAATAATTACCATTAATATTAAAATATTAATGTACCATTCCTCATAATATTAAAAGTCATTAAGTATAACTTAAAATATTTTTAATTCATTTATATCCTTGTTTAAATGATTTTTAAATTAATAAAACCATTTTTAAAACTATTTATTTAATATAATTATTAAATAAATTTAATATCATTAATGTTAATAAATATCATTAATATTCAATTATTAATGAAATTATCCTTTAAATAATAAAAGTTATATTTATAACTTAAAATATATTTAAACACTTTATTTTTATTTAAAATGATTTTTATAATAATAAAATCATTTTTAAACTAAATTATTTAATATAATTATTAAATAATTTTAATATCATTAATAATAATTAATTAAAATGAAATTTAACTTTAAATATTGAAAGTTATATTTAATAATTTAAAATATTTTTAATTACATTATTATTATTTAAAATGATTTTTAATATAATAAAATCATTTTTAATCTATTTATTTAATTCATTTATTAAATATCTAAATTATCATTAATATTAATTAATTAATGAATTTTATCACAAAATATTAAAAGTCATTAAAAATAACTTAAAATATTTTCTTATAACATAATATAATTTTAAATAATTTTTCAAGTATTAAAATCGTTTTTAAATAATTTATTTAATATAATAATTAAATAAATTAAATACCTTTAATATTTCAAAAATATTAAATATTTATGAAATATATTAAAATTTATTAAAAACTAATTTTTGGACCTTAAAATAATTTTTAATCATTTATATTGTATTTTTAATAATTAAAACCTAATTAATACTAATTATTTAATAAAAATAATTATTTAGTAATTAATCTGTCGCTAAAAGTAGCTTTAGCGACAAAACTGTAGCTGAATGTGTTCTTGAGCACCAAGAACATGCATAAGCAGTATTCGAGATGCATACTTTGACCAAACATAATTTTTAATCTCTGATGTTTTTGAGAAAGCTAATACCTTGATCCTGCAGGGTTAGTGTAACACTACATGTAACAATAAATAACAGGGTCATAAAGCATTACAAATGAAAGTTATAAGCCAACAAACTAGCTGTCAGACATGTTCTTCATGTTTCTGGGCTGCCCAGAAACTTAAGTCATGGACGGTCAACGGTTTTGTTGACCTTTTATCTATCAATCTGATCATGTATTATGTAGTTTGGATGTCGGGATGTGTAGAGTATCTAATAAGGTACACGTTTTGAACAACTTTCAAGTATAAGCATTAACACTAAGACAGATCTAAGGCCTGGAATTAGCTGCCAGACATGTTCTTCATTTTCTGGGTTACCCAGAAATGAAGAACAGTTCAGATGGTCATATTTGGGCTTCCACTACTAGTTGTACAGGTGAGGTTTTAGAGATCTAATGGTTCTAGCTTGTACCCAGCATGCAAATGAATAGATTCATTATATAAAACCAAATTAACAACAACAACATCAGAAGATATCGCTCGGTCAAACCATGTCAGAAGTCACACTCATATGTTTTCTGGGTTACCTAGAAAACACATCTTGTGAACATATTGCCTGGTTGTACCATCCACCAAATACAACTTGCTTGATGTTTTAGTGAACTAAGAGTCTAAAAATGAAGTCTATACAACACACTATAACCTAGATTCAAGAACCATAACAAAACATCAAACAAACTGTCAGATCTAGAGCAATAAAAACTTGTCAGACAATGCAAACTACTTTCTGGGTTACCCAGATTTCCTTTAGGTCATGCCCGGTCAATGGGTTTTGACCAAGAATAACTTACGATCTAGACATGTAATCACAGTGGATCCACTTCCAGGTTAAAGATCACATAACAAGCTACAAATTACAACTTTAAAACATCAAAAATCAAAAACATGCAGAGATCTACAGCCACTGACATTCATTGTCTGACCACAAAACAAACTTTTTCCAGATTTTGCAAAACTTCAAATCTGAGCCTCTAGATGTTATGGATCTAACATCTAGCAACCCAGATCATCATTATACACTATATATAACATTTTTAACAATAAATCCTAACATCTAACACATAATCAAAGGTCATATTTCAAGCTAGAATTTTATACCTTTCTTTGATCAATCGATCTTAGGGTTCTGATTTGCTATAGATGTTAGTGGGGCTAGTTTTGGGGACTAAAAAAATTGTGGGTTTGGGTTGAGAGAAAATGTTTTAGTGTTTTGTGCATAATGAACTAGCAAATACAATTCTCTCTCTCCCAATCTATATATATCAAGTTAGATGCATTGTATGGTTGATATAGAGCTGGTAAACATTAATTTCAGTCACATGGAGTTGGTATGAGTTGGTAAACAACCCACCTAATGTCAAAACCTACATGTTAGCCTCTTTAATGCACAAAAGGGCAAAATAGTCATTAACCTTACAATTTTAATGGCTTAAATGTAACTTGGCAAATCCTTAGGGTTTAACCCTAAGGTTTAGTCCATAACATTTGCAAGATTTGGCAATTAGGGTTTGTACAAAATAAAAATTTTAGTTTCTAAAATTTGTAATTAGGGTTTTCTTAATTAGATTAGGGTTCTAATTATACATTAACATTAGGGTATTATATATTAATTATAATTATCCTTGCTAATTTAGTAATTAGGATTTATAATTTTGGTAATTAGGGTTACTAAATCACAATTAGGGTTTATAATTCAAACATCAGGGTTTCTAGAAATTATTATATCTAAATGTTAATTAGGGTTGACCTAATTAACCATAAATTCATATAACACAGTTATATAATAGTCTTAAACTCACAATTGAGTTTCAATTTAGGGTTTCCCACAGTAAAACTAGGGTTTTTAAATACTGCACCATAATTGACCAACCATTGACAGTTCACATTCATACAGTACATATTTATAGTACTGAAAAATCAAAATAAAATTAATATTATATTATTATTCTCATGCCTTGCTCAAAATCCAAAATTAGGGTTTGGATTCCATATCTGATTTATCTGTCATACTTAACATTATTCATTAAGTTAAAATAATTAACTTAATAATCTGTACTAAAATTCATATTATAAAATAATTGTTATATTTATTCTAAAAATCTTCTCATATATTATTTAAATAATATATAATTATATTTTCATGGAAAATAATTAATAAAATCATTTCTACAATAAAATTAATTATTATAAAAATATAATTTAGAATGATCAATAATTCTAAAATAAAATAATTTGTAAATATTCATGTAATAAATATATTTTATTTATCATATATATATATATACACACATACACACACATTATCTTGGTACATATTCCCCATATTTAGTTTTAATAAATAAAAAAAAAATATACGCAAAATTTCTGATTTATTTATATAGAAAATATCGGGTTGTTACAACAATCATTGAGAATAAGACACAAGCACAGTAACGGATCAAAAGACTCTAGCATGAAGATAGTAAAATCTGACTCGGACAGTTCTTAATTACCTTAGGTTAATTAGAACTACCCATTAATGAGCTTTTGATCAGTGACTCCCAAGCCAGACGACTTTAGGGCACTAGGTGCAGAACACCCCTAAGAATCTAGTAACTCGAGCAGTAAAGGACACATAATTAACATAAGCCAACCGAGACTTAACAACAAAAATGAAGATTATAAGGCGAGTGCATTTTATGCTCCATCTCAATATCAGTCCTGCGTTTATGGGCGAGTGCGTTTTACGCTCCATCTCGACCCACCGCAAGACTTTCGATATTCAATCTTCAATAACAATTTTTTTCTTTTTTTATATATCTAAACATGCACGAATCCAAGATCCAAAACTGTAAAAATGTCTAAGCCTTTTATTACCTTGGAAAAATGAAAATTTATAAGAGTGAACAAATGCTCAAAGCAATAAACACGCGAACTAAATTTTGAAAAAAATTACTAGTTAACAAAGTTGGTCGGTGCTTGCTAGAAGGACGGATCGATAATAGTCTAAACTTATCAATTGAAAAACCCCTAGCTCATACATGCTTGACACGACTCTAAGAGATAGACCATAAAACTTGGTGCTTGTCATCAGCCATAATCAAAAAATTAATGATAACTATAACACCCTCGCTAAATAGCAGCTCAAATTAGGGTGAAAAAGGCTATTCATAAGGCACAAGCATCTAAATCTGTATAAGCCCCAAAAACATGGCTATAGACCACAATCATGCTAATAATAATCAAAGCATTAAAAAAACAAAACCAAAAATCAGTTCATGGAATCCATAATGATAAAAAAAATTCAAGCATAGTCCCGCAGTTCAAAAATGACTGCACCACAAAACTTATAATAAAAACATAATAAAGTACTAAAGTCTGGCAACCTAACATGGCAGTACGGAAATAAACAGATAAAAGCCAAAAAAACACCCCCAAACTTGAGTTGAGCAATGCCATCATTGCTAAACATAAAGAAATTGTATACAAGAGGGCTTCCTGAAGATCGCTCACTCTGCAACGGCATCGGCTTCATCCTCATCAGTTGCGTCCTAATCAGCTTCGGCGAGCGGTGATGAATGGAGGGTATGGTGGGAAGACAGGAGGTTCTGGAAACTAGTATGGCGTGAACTCAGTGCTTTCACCACAATAGTCAGTGTAGATGCTCTGCATAGTATTTACCAGCTCAGCCTGGTACTGCATTGTTATTTCCTGCCTCTGAGCCACTGCTGCTATGTGCCTCTGCTGCCTCTGCGCCTCGGTGTCCTATTTTTGATGCAGCAAGGTGAGAGACGCCATGATGTCGGCTAGAAGTCCCTGGCTAGCTGGGGCTGCGTTTGGAGCGGCGTCAGAAGGATGCGAAGGCTCGGCCTCTGATGTAGGTGGTGGCACTTTAGGTGGCCCGTATCCCTCGCCTCTGACATAAGACTTTGCCCCATCCCACTCATAGTAGCGTTTTATTGTCAGGTGGTCAATGACTGTCATCGGTGGCAAGGCTATCTCCTCGGGCCCCCACTAGATACCTTCTTCCTTGCACAATGTAGTGATCAATGATGGATGAGGAAGTGCAGCAGCAACTTTACTTTTGATTGCCTTCCGAATGGAGTCATGAGCGAACACACCAATATCCATATATAGGCCCGTGACAATGGCGAATAGCAGGATTGCCTTATCCTTAGTCACGTCGCTCAAATGACGGGTTGGGATCATGTTGGCACAAATGAAGCCAAACCACACCTTCTAGTAGCGAATGAGTGTTGAAGCCGGGAAATTGGTCTTTTCCCCCGTGTAATCATTTTTCTTCCACACAGTCCCGGGTTTGCAGAGCTGCCTAATGATATCTTCAAGATCATAACTGTGGAGTTCCGACTGCATATAATCATTGCCCGCATAGTTGGGTGTTCCAAACAAGGAATTAATAGCTTGACTACTGTACGCCACTTGCTTCCACCGAACTTGAACAACAGCAAGGCCTTCCAGATTGGCGATGGCATAGAACTCCCAAACCATAGAAACAACAGCAGACGCAGACAATCTTGTGAAGTTGATCCATTTTCGCTCCAATATCATGGTGGTTAGCTCACCATCTTTCTTATCCAGCCTGAACCCCCGCTCAAGAATCAGATTTCGTGAGCCGAAAGAAATTTTGTACCTTTTCCAGGCCTACTCATTGATAAACTTGGCTCTGTCCCAATCTGTTGGTGGTGGTGCGGCGGAAGATGAAGATCCTCCGACACTCAGGCGTTGTCTCTTTGGTGCTATGACAGAATTCTCAATTGGTGAAGTTCGAAAATAGTCCCTTTGTAGTGCCAAAATTCTGTAGAAATGACCCTTGAAGCAATGCACAACACAATCCCCACTAAAATCCCAGTGATTCTAAGCTAAAACTGCCCCAAATCAGCCTAATTTCTCTCTGTGGCAATTTATCAAACACCTTATGTGCGCTCTTCAAAACCAAATTGGATAGACCTTGCTTGAAAAATCTCTAACCAGATTTTCGACAGTGGAAATCACCCAATCAAACAGAAGAAGAACACAACAAGAACTTGCACAAATCCACTCTACTAATTGAATGAAATTTAAGAATACCTTGACTGAAAAACCCGAGTTTGTTCCGTATCAGCCTTCCTGCGTGCAATTTGGATAGGGCCTTGAGGGAAAAGATAAGTCGATTGTATGTGTGTGTAGTCTGATTTAGGGCTAGGGTTTCGTGGGGAGGCGACTAGGTTTGATTGCTCTACCTGCTGAAACGGTCGAGAGAAACAGAAAAGGGTTTAGCGTTCTGACTGCTAAAATTGCCTTTTAAAATCAAAATCTCACTACCGAGACGTCCTTCTTTGTTTGGCGTTGCGATGCGATTTAGCAGTAGCTGAGGCTCGCATGTGGCGCTGCGGCGCGTACTCCCCTTTGTTGATTGGCGTTGTGGCACGAGTTAGTAGTATGTGAGGTAATTTCATGGCGCCACGGCGTGACCTTGTTATATATATGTGGTGCTGTAGCGCGAGAGGCAAACCTTGGTAAAATAAGCATGGCGTCGCGACACGAGTTACAACACATTTGTTGGCACCGCGGGGTGAGGATCATTTTCTGAGCTTTCCTGCCTGTTATCTGCACTTGCCAAGATATGAATAAAAACTGCACTACAAAGGCAAACATACATTATTAAAACCCCAATAAAAACTATTATAACTCTAAAATATACAATACATTATACTAAACATGTTGCCTACAGATGAAAGACACAAAAATAATTATGCACAATCTGACAACTATGTTAACATTAAAAGATAACAGACATAAAGTAAACTAGACATAAGTAAACAAAACAGATAAAATTTATATCAAGATGGGGGTGCCTCCCCACCAAGCGCTTGTTTTAAAGTCATCGGCTTGACTATATCGACGCTGTTAAATCTGACTCATAAGCGAAAATGACCTTTTTATGTCTCCTATTCGTCAATTCCTTTAAAGTATTGGCCGACATGGATGCTTGGCCATTCTTCTGTCCTTCATCCATTCAGTCATCCTTTGGCATAAAAAATCTTTTGCCACTAGAATTATCCACTAATTCGCCTTTGTCATCAAGTTGAAAGCGTTCCTTATGCTCTTTTGGGCCCTCTAGGGTTTTCACAGTTGGGAGCGTGGTTTCTGATTGTGGGTCAGTAATGACTATACAACCACTGTTTCTCCGTTTGTCTCCAACTTCAGACTCCACCGATTGGTTAGGTTGCACTATGACATCTCCCTCAACAACTGTGCGAGACTCATCGCATTTTCCTTGCGTGTCCACTGTGTAATACTCTATTGCTTCATAGTTGAGATCGATTAAGACCGGAAGATTGCCTTGCGGTGGATTCGTGATGGCATTGACGAGTTGCCCAAATTGATTCTCAAGACTGTGCAATGCGGCTTCTTGGCTTGCCATCCGAACCTCATTTCTTTTGATAAAGATGGTGAGAAGCTCCTCAAGCCTGTTCTCTTTTTCACATGTTGATGACTCAGAAAAGTTATCATTCGGCTGAGATGTCCACTCATAGTGCGGCGAAGACTGATATTCAAACTGAGAGGCATGATCCGGATCATGATATTGCTCTTGACTGTAGTCCTAAGAGTTTGGATAACCCTGACAGTTTGGATGATAGGAGATAGATTCAAAGTCAGCTCGTTCCTGACCGTAGGCATTCTGAGCGGATTGACACTCAAGATTGCCAGAAAACCTTAAGGTATTTGCAATTTGAACTTGCAATTTCTCAAGTCCTTCTTCCGAGCTTGGTAGCGTCGTCCACTCATAAGGCCATTGATAACATTGATCGTCCATAATCTGTAAACTTAAAAATAAAAAGAAAGGAAGATCAAACAAATAAAAGAAATATATATATATATATATATATATACGTTCAAAGTAAGACTAAGTTGATTGAAATCAATATTGGACAATATTAGAATAACAATTCCCCGGCAACGGTGCCAAAACTTGTTGGTCGAAAAACCGATCACTAAACACGAGTAAGTATACGCGGTCTAACAAGTAATACAGTGATAAGTAGAATGTCGTACCCATGAGGAACTATCACTAATATTTACCAAGTACCGACTTTGTATCGCTAAAGTCTTATTCGAATAGCATTAAATAAAAGTGTAATTACTCTAAGTATAACTAATTATCAAAGCAAGTAAATGGATAACGAATGGTAATCTAAGGAATAATAAGCTAAGGTTACAACTTCACCACACTGAGGCATTCTGTCGAACACCTGGCATGTTGTGTTTCATCAAACTAGCTACCCTTCTCTCTCTGGTCTTAATGGTCACGAAAATTTGTCAACCGAGAGCACATAAGTGATCATACACCTCTGTTGAGGTATGTACGAACATATCCTTTCCAGATCCACCCGATAGGAAATAGAACAGAAAAGAACGCCCAAGCTAGATACAATCCTACATATGTCTATGCTAATTGATCAGAACAAGGATTTAAGCATAAGCTCTCAATTAGGTCGCACGTGGTGCACAGATATATGTCTATTCTACGCACAACTTATGCAGTCAAAACCCACAATCACATGTCAATATATTCAGGTGTAAATCTACAATTCTTCTGTCGATATTATGTAAATTACCAAAATCATCACTAATGTCTTAGAGAGAATCATTAAGCATAAATATATTGAACCAAATCGTATGGTGCCAACCAAAGACATAAGATAGTCAATTTAAATAACAAATGGATCCATTATAACCTTAGAGCAAATATTCAGTTCATAGCTATTGAATAAAATACAAGTAGCAATAAAGACAATATTTATGGATTACAAAATCAGAGACAATAAATAGATAAGAAGAAACTATGTCAAAGCCCTTCAATCTCTAAGCATTCTGCTCGAATCAAGCTCTCCAGTCCGTGTAGCTCAGTGCTCTTGATGCTCCAAAGAAACCCATACTTCTCCCTAATCTAGTTAATCTATATTTACAAACATTTATCTAAGAGAAAGCAAGAGAAATTACAGAAGAAAACTAAGCTAAGTTAATTACTTCTCTCAGATCTACTCTCTATATTATGTATGTATATCTCGTGCAAAGCCTCCCTTTCAATCTATATATCCTTTTTCCTTCACTTGCTAGGTCAGGACAAGCCTTCTCTGCCTGGGCACCGGAGGTGGCACCGCGGCGCGGGCCACCAAGCTTTAGTTGGCGCTGCAGCGCCACATTAGTATGAGGGACACGGAGCTCGTGCTGCAGCGTGAGCACAAAGCTTGGCTTTGGCGCCGCGACGCGGGTATGAGGAAAATGACTGTTTTTCCCCTGAATGCTAGAAAAACACTGTAAAGCTCGGTTTGAGCACAAAGCTTGGCTTTGGCGCCGCGGCGCGGGTATGAGAAAAATTACCGTTTTGCCCCTAAATGCTAGAAAAGCACTGTAAAGCTCTGCAATAAATCAGTTAAGCGCAATAACACTATATTTATATAAAACTACATAAAAACTATGAATTCAGGCAATTCTTTAAGTCATAAAGTATCCGATTCGCGAGTATAAATCCCACTCATCAACTGGCGACCATCTGTGGTGCGGTCAATCTTAGAGAAGAAAAGCCACACTCCTCTTCACATATACATGCAAAAATCAGTCCTAAGACACCAAAGATGGTAGGGATACAAACAGATCAGTGATCCATTCTGAAAGATCTTGCGATGTTTCAATGTCCACACATCAAGGATGAGTTTAGAATGCATCAAGATCACAAGCCCTGAAGAAACAGGCAAATATCAAGCAAGTATCAAGGCATAAGTGAAAGGAATGTGAATCAAAATATATTTCCCTGCCATATATAATACTGTTTGATATATACAATATGTGTTGTACATGACAAAATGGCTAAGCTAGTTTGTGCAGGAAAAATATAAGTCTATCTACGGATCTTTGTGTATGCGGACTATCAGATCTAACATAGCATCCCTCTCCGAAGAAGGAGGTAACGCTGCAAGCTCCTACCCAATGGTATCTACACAAGCTAGCAGATCTGAGGCTAACTGCATGGTGGCATGATGCTCATCGATGTATGCACTCATATCAGCAAGGATGCCAGACGTAAGGGATCTCACTGAAGTATTGTCTGTGATGGCCACATCCCGGGTAGATAGGGCAACATCCCGCTCTACAATCACTGCATCTCTGGCTGATCTGGCCTCATCTCTCTCATCAAAAGTCGTCAACGTCAAGGTCCTAGCCTGATCTCTCTCAAAGGTCATCAGATGTATACTCTACTCCAAATATTATGTTGAATGCTGAATGATAGTAGCACTCATAGTGGGAGAATCCATCACAAATGTTGGCAACCCAGTAGTCAAATCCTCCTCGATGGGAATACCAGTCTCCTCCATAGGCTCCTCATCGTCGAAATCAATCTCCTGCATTGTGGATACTACTGTAGCCGATGCAGTCTTTGTCTCCATCCATGCGGAATACTCTACAGAATAAGACAGATGACTGACAGAAAAATTAGCTAGTTCACATTGATTCTAACAGGCATACAACCTGGATCTATCCTCTACTGATAAGTGGCGTGAAGCGAAGCGCTGACTCGATGCCCCCTCAAAATGATGGAAGTCTTGAAACTGGTCAAACTGACACATCACGACTAATGGGTGGTAAGTAATCATACCCCATAAACCAGCCAGAGGGAGATAATCCATCCCCGAAGCATGAGTGATGAAGCTGTAGGGTGAGCTGAGCCCTGTACACGGCAATATAGCAAACGGATCTCCAATCCCTGACAGGAAAGCTGACCAAGATGCAGCATCCATACACTCCATAGGCTGAAAGGAGTACGACATGGCTACATCATGGGTGAAACAATATCCATGTCATCTAAAAGTGCCAATCGGTCTCAAGTATGACATAAACCACACGTACAGCATGACCGAGCTTCTTGTAAACACTCATGTCGGATAAGTGCAGCAGTATGTAGCTGACCTCAAAGTCTCTTCTATAATCATCGGTATGATGGTGTGACCCTCCCTGAGAGTTCTCACTGCCATAATGACCCCTATGTCCAACTCATCCATATACTGTGGCATGTAGACATATGATAGTACGCATAACAGCAATACATCCACTCTGGCCGAACGCCAATGATCCTTCGGTGTGGTGAAATCCCCGGAACGCCATGTATAATTATCCTCAGAGCCAAATCTGTCAAACAGAAAATGCTGGGATATAATGTGGACAGATGTGAGCTCATCCTAGACCACCCTACATCTCAATCTAGTGAGGGTCATGAATTGTCTACTCATTTCTCTGATCGTCATATGCACGCAAGGTCCAGTTCGAGTTGCAAAGGAGGCTTCGCAAGTTGAAAAGGCCAAATCAGGAATACAAATGCTACGCGATTGAGCGGAATAGCCTGGAATCCTGGTTTTCACGGGCCAAAATCTGGCTCCACATATCACTCATTGGTATTCACTTGCATACATGGTATATTATACCAGTGACCTCAGCTTTTACAAGTCATGCTCGGTAATACCTCACAAAGGTCTGATGCCGTCAGTGCAAGGTTATAGCCCTAAAACACCATCCCCGGCGGGGGTCACAACGCCGATTTCAATCATTGATAAATTATCCCCAGCGGGGGTCACAACGTAGATTTCATTCATCCACGTATCCTCGGCGGGGGGTTACAACACACTATTCGTCCATGAACGAATCCCCGGTGGGGGTCGCAACGTAATTCAACCATTGATAGACACATCAATAAAGGTTAAGCAACCTTGATAGTTCACCCAATAGGGATCTATCCGGTGATACACACATCAGCAAAGGTCAGGCAGCCCTAACGATACATACTGTTGGCAGTAACTCTAACAAAGATAATGGTATATGTTGGTGACACAAACCAGAAAAGACCATTCTCTTCGGAGAGGACCGATGTTGGAATATGTTATACACATCCTCAAACAGACAAAACTTTATCCTCACAGATCTCTTACACACGAGAGGCACATCTTCAGAGTAAAGTCTGTAACAAGGATTCAAGACTTTGGTGATAGCCCCAACATCCACATTCTGGAAGACTTGGATCGCATGTCCAAGGCATCATTGATTGTCATCCCAACAGGATTATCAGGGGACTGGAAATCATTCCATAATGCATCATACATTTGCACCATGTTGCTACACATAGCATCATGTTTATCTTGTTTGCATTTCAAGTGTCTATGATTCTTTATCTTATCTATGCCTTGCATTGCATGAATATGATAAAGAGGGGCATTTGTAGACACTCAAATTTTTTTGCACACCTGTTACTGACATTACAGGAGGGCAGATTCGTCTTTCAGATATAACCTTGAAAAATAGCTCACATCCATTCCGGATACCACCGGAAGTTCAGCCTCAAACCCGGAATACACACCGGGAATATCAGTTCCAACCTCGAAGATAACCCCGAGTTTTGTCCTTGGAGATAACCCCAAGGAGTGACATTGCAGTTCCGGCGATAACACCGAAAATGCTTATATTCAAATGCATACAATTAACTTCAATCTCAGACCTCCTGCCGAGGCACTCATACCAAAGACCCAGAGCTAACACTGGGAAGACAGGCACACTTACAGATGACCATGCGGAATTTAAACACTTGCAATAGTCCAATCTCAGATGTAACCCTGAGCAACGTTTGCTATCAGCCCAAACCGGAGATAACCCCGATGAGGGGCAAAATCATCATCTTTCTACCTCAACCCCCAGCGCGCTATCTCAACACTTCATACATACATTTCTACACAGCAATGTCCCATAAGAGCCATGGAGTTCCAATCCCGAGTGACTATTACGCGTGACAGCACACCGGATAGAATTTGAAGCTTGAAGACCATGGGCATGGTCCCCTCTTCCTGACTTCGTACACCCTCAAATCACATGTTATTGCGTAACTCTCGATAAAAGCAATCCAAAGAAGATCTTATACACCTCGTTCGCATGCTCGGATTGAAGTTCTGCAAGTTCGAGCAGACATCATAGTGCACGAGTGCATGTACTTCGAGACGGCGGGATCTGCAGAGCCCGGGGCACCCCGAGCAGCCGCAGGTGCATCTGCGGCTGCCGCAGGTGCACCTGCAGCCACCAGCTCTATAAATATAGAGCTTGGGGTGGCCATTTATAAGAAAAAAAAGGCAACGAAGCCCTATCCAATTTGCTCTGTCCACACCCCATATTGAGTGCTTTCTCATTTTAAAAACCTGTTAGCTCACATATAGCTATATTTTATCGGCAGGAGCTAAGTGTTTATCCATTTAGAGTCAAAGAAGCCTGCTTTGGCAGCCCACTGTAAGCCTTCTCACACTCTATAAAGCCTTTCTCTTCATCTTTGCACACACTATTCTTCACATTGAGATTCGTGTTATGTGTGTATTCCCGAACTTCGATCCGTGGTTTTCATTTATGTCTGTATATATCTACTTATATATGTATATGTTTTTATATATGGACTAACATTATCGAGTTATGCCTCGATTGAGCCTAGACTTATGTCTGGAGCGTTTACTTGCATATATATATATATATATATATATATATATATATATATATATATATATATATATATAAACTGTTGTCAAACTTTTTTCTGATGAGCCTGGATTTTACATCCGGAACTTTTATTGCTTATATATATATATATATATATATATATATATTTACATTTATGTCAGGTCTGGAGTTTACTTCGTGGCGGTTGATCGTCTTTACTGCTTTCTTTACATTTAGTCCCGCCTAGAGTTTACTTCGTGGCGGTTGATCGTATTTATTGCTTTATTTAAATTTCTGATCTCCCATGGAGGTGCTTCGTGGTGGTTGATCATGTCTCTATATATATATATATATACCACTTTTATATATTTACATTTTCGATCCCCCATGGAGGTGCATCATGGTGGTTGATCATATTTGTATATATATATATTTACAGCTTTTATATATATAACTGCTTAGTGCTTCTCATACAAATTGCAGCATCATGTGAGTCTAAGAATCATGTGATCACAGATTCAGTCTACTGAATCTAGATTCGGTTCCCGTGATGGACATTTTCAGCTGTAAACAGCTTGTAAATTATTTACGGTGTCCAAATTTCCTTAGATGGCTTTCATGCCTATGAGGAGTTCGGCACTGCTATATATTATTTTCTCGAAGATGCTTCATATCTCGAAAATAAAAGCAAACAAGCCGAACATTTAATAAAATGGAAGTATGAAAAGGTTTCAATTACTATTGAGCACAGGGCTTGAAAAACCTCTTTTATAAAACGTCATTGCTATATCTTGTTTAAAACTGAATTTTTCATATAAATTCAAACCCTTTGTATATAGGTGCGAACGAGGCCTCACACTACTTCCAAATAATTGCACATTAATCCACACACACAAATACACATTCATATAACAGTACCTTGAAAAGTGGTGGTCACCGTGGCAACACGGATGTCGGGGGGTGCCTAACACCTTCCCTCCGCATAATCAAGCCCCTGAACCCAAATAAATCTCAGTTTCACAGACCCGTTTAGTAGTGTCACATCACTGGGTCAATGTGCAAACCTTTTCTCGGTTGCGTTGGTGCAACCAGTTAAAAACATCAACTAGCGACTCTTAAAGTCAAATTGTCGATGTAACACCCCGAAAAATCGAACATTTTGTAAATACTTTTAATAATGAATAAAATAATATTATTTATTATTATTACGTGTTCATAAGATGAATGTCATTCTATAACCTAGAAATGTTGGAATGTCGTAGTATTTTAACTATGTGAGAGAATTAAAGTATTTGAATTTCTAAGAAGAAAATAAAAACTTTCCGAGAAATTTTCTGAAAAACACTATTCATCGATTTCTGCTCGGGAATTATTTTTAAATTTCTGAGAAATATGTAATGTTATAATATCAAGGTGATATTGATTATGTAATAATAATCTAAGTATGGAAAACGCAATATTTCGCATGCGGACTTAATTTGAGAACGTTAGGAATATTAAGCGTTAAGAAAAGAATTTGTATTAAACGTATGATACGTAGGCATTATGCGAGGGATTGAACGTAAGTATAATACGACGTATTATACTATTAAGTATGGAGAATGGAATAACGTATATTATAATTTAGTATACGAGCTAGCCTACGATGATTATACGTATAGTATATATGCCAAGGTGTTTAATTAAATGGAATGGACTTGTAGGATTATTAGCATATTGGTAGAAGTCCAATATTAAGTGATATGCAAGCCCAATAACAAATAAGTTAGGTTAATTAATTAAGCTCAATTGGTTAGCCATGATCCATGGAGCAAACCAAGAGTAATGTGGGTAGTTTTGATTGGCAAGCACTTTATGTGGTGATCAAGTGTTATGATGAGCAAGAAAGGGAATTGCTAGCAAGTTAACTTAGAACCAAAGCAATGAATAGTAAGAAGGTTAATAAGGAGGTGGAATTAAAGAGGTGGAGGGCCTAAATGACCATAATACCCTAACTTTGAGAGCTCTATAAATAGCAAGCTCACAATTCATTTGTTGCTTGATCAAATTCCTTCCAACTTCTATCAAATATAAGTGCTTAAGTGTTAAAGAGAATAAGTCAAGAATAAGTCAAAAATCCTTTGATAAATCTTCAAGGAAGAGAAGTATAAGTTCTTCTAGGGTAAGACTCTTGTCTATTATACCTTCATCTCTATCATTGTAGATTGATAGAGAAGTGTAGCTTAATGAACTTGAATGCTAGGATCATATAAGAAGTGATTAATGAATGAACTTAAGCCGAATAAGTTGGAAATAAGCAACTAGAACTTAAATAAGTTCATAAACTTATGATTAAATTATCATATGATTGTCATATGATGTTAGTATGTTCTATATGATATGAGAACATTGATTGATGGACTTAAGTCCATATTAAGTCATAAGTAAGGAAATTTATAGATTATAAGTTGAATAAGTCATTAACTTATGAGAATAAGTCAAAACTTACTATGATAATAAATTGGTGTAATAAGTAACTTAAAATGTTCATATGAGGATTAAAATCCATTTAGAATGATAATCAAATCATTAGTAATGAGGTTTTACCGGAATTCACACGATTGGACGATAATCGTCGAATTCATGAAATTCTCGGAATGTAAGTTGTATTTTGTGTTTAAACTTGGAAACATTGGTTTTTGATGGAGACAAGTCATATTTGGCATTATAGATTTGCGGAATCGAAAATGACCGGATTTTGACTTAGAACGAAGAAACGAGTGTTGAACGTTCACGAACATTTATCTTTTTCGTTAAAATGAACTAATAGGTGAAATTTTAGTAAACGAAGTTAAATAGATAAAATTTTTGCATGAACACATAGAGTATGTAATGTGTGAACCGTAGGCTTTTGAACGATTCAATTCGGACTTATAACGAGGAAGTTATGCATCCGGGAGTTTCACAAAATTTTCAAAAGCTGTAAATTTTCTAAGGCACAGAGTTGGCGCCGTGGCGCCAACCCAAGGCCAAATGGTGGCGCAGCAGTGCCGGCATAGTGTCTTGACATACTGTAGAGTCGCACCGCGGTGCGAGAAGGAGAGTTATGTGTGGCGCCGCAGCGCCAAGTCCGGATGCCATGTACTGCTAACCCGCGCCGCAACACGAGTTGAAGGGCTATGACCATCACCGCAGCGCCAGTCCTAGGGTTTCGACAGACAAGAATGTTTACAAGTATAGAATGAAAGATAACTCATTAGTAATGAACTAAGGTGTAAATATAACATTGTTAAGGCATTGTTAGACACTTAATGTATGATGATTAAAGGTTGATAATCAATTGAATATGAACGTAATGAGAACGACGTAATGAAAAGTCGAAACCAATAATAACAAATCTAACTCAAGATTATATTGAGATGAAGGGTAAGATATATTAGTATACATACTTGATTATATAAGACCTAATGTGGTACGTTATATGATCATGTATTGTAGAGACTTAGAGACTTAAAGTGTACGTGTGATAAACAGTAAGCAGACACTAAAGGCAAGTATTCTAACCCTTATTCCAGTTCAGTCTGGACAAGCTTTATAATTCATGTTTTCTTTCGCATGAAGTCTTAAATGAGGAAGTCAAAGCCAATTCTTTCGGCTAGACTTATATTATGATTCTATCAAGCATGTTTAATGTTTACCGAGTTATATTGGTGTGGTTTTCAAACGAAGACTGAGTATGCTAAAATGTTTTTGTCGTTTAACGACAGGCACGTGAGCTTGCCACAACTTAAACGTATACACTTTTAATGAATGTAGTGTTGATCAACATAGAGTACTATAGGTTGATCACCTACACGTGCTCGTAAGTAATGTCGGACTTACAGACTTAGTGCTGGGATGTCCTTTTCAAAAGAACTTATGAAATGCTCAAGGTCTTTGACCGGAATTGATGTTTTACTGAATATTGTTGTTGTAAAACGTTTTGAATGAAAAGAAGTGTTATTTTGAATTATCGATAGTACTTCATAACTATTGTTCAATTATTGAAGATATACGAGTTCTATCTTTCAAGCATGTTATTTATTAGAACTATACTACTTGCTGAGCTAGTCATGCTCACTCTTGCTTGAACCATATGAACACAGCTAAGATCGAGCGGACCGAAGGCTCCGGTAAGGATAATGGCAAGGCGAAGACGAACCCTTAGATTACTCATGTAATAGTATAGGTGAATGTTTGTAATATATTAAATATTATGACAAGGTCGAATGAATGGGTTATAAAGAACCTGGGGAAATGTAATATTATTTTGAATATATATAAGACATATTCGTTCTTTTGAGACTTTTCAATTGAATGTATGTGTGAATAGTAGTACCGTGTAGCACCATTTATCGGGTTGAAAGATACCCGGATTTGGGGGTGTCACAAGTTGGTATCAAAGCATTAGGTTATAAAACTTAAGGGGGGATTAAAAAAAACCTTAAGTCATAACCTTAAGAGAAGTCAAAGAAGTAAAAGAAGAAAATAACCTTATAAAAATGCATTATGATTATGTTATGTGTTTTTATTATTCTACTGAGGTGTACTAATCAACTTAATTGTTTTGTGTAGATGTCAGGAGTAAACGGAATGTATGTAGATGGATAGGCCATTAGTGAAGAGTCGGTTAACCAAGTAGAGGTCATACCGAACCCCATAGCAGCAGATACTGAGATAGTGGTTATTGAGTCTGGAGACTCGAATGATGCTGACCTCATGTCAATATTTGATGGGATGATAGAGGAGGAAGTGGAGACAGTGTCCTTTAATCCAGTAGCTATAGCAACAGAGATAGCTCTTGGGGGGCCGATGATGTCTCTGTTCATGTCATATTGGATAGAAATATCCATTACTGTCAGGAGGTCAAGGAGCTGAAAGCAGAGCTCCAAGCTGTCATAGATGACAAAACTGATGTGGAGTCCATGTGGTAGCAGGAGCATGATGAGCGAATTTTGGCTAATGATAAAGTCCACGATTTAAAGCATGAGGTCTTTGAACTCAAGGAGGAACTAAAGACCAAAATGTAGAAGATAGGGAGAATGTCCTATATTCATAGGAGTTCTCACACAGATTTCCAGTAGCAGGTAGCTGGATATCCTGTAGAGGTGGGGCAGACACGGCATACTATTAGCCATGATATCATTGTCGGTCTTGCCAAGGCAGATTTTGATAATGCCTTAAGGCAGATGTACACTAGTAGTTGCTAGAGTAATTTCAATATGTAAATATTTTGTAATTAGTAGTGACGTAAATCCCTCTTTTGTATAGTGAAGGGTAGTCTTTTGTAAATCCCAATTTTTGGAAAGCGATAGCGAGAAATTAATATAATCAGCTTAGGCTGTGTAATGTAACCGATGTAGTATTATACTACAATGAATGAATATAAGCCTTTTTATGGAAAACAATGAGTAATGGATATTGAAGTTATTATTTAATATTAAATGATAACTAATAAAGAAAGGAATAATAACGAAATGTGTTTATTGTATCAGCAAAATACCATCGAGAAGAGTGCTACGTAACCAAGGAGCGAATGTGAATCAACCGGAGGAAGGTCCGGTTAACTCAATGTAGGAATTTGTTAATTTATTAATAGTTGCCTTTAATGGAACGGGGGCTAATATCCCATAAATCCAGGAGTAGTACGAGCTACTACCTTTAAGGATTTCAAGAGCGTGGGTCCACCGAAGTTCAAAGGAACTACGGACCCTATTGAAGCCCAAACGTGGGTTAAGGAAATAGAGAAGGCATTTATGATAGCAAATGTCGACGAGGTCCAAAAGGTTGCCTTTGCAACTTATATGATGAAGGGAGAGGCCAAATTTTGGTGGGAAGCCAATCAGGCTAGGGCTGGGATAGCGAATCTGATGTGGGAAAGGTTCAAGGAGATATTCTTCGAGAACTACTTTCCCACGAGCATGCAGGGAAGGATGGAGATACAGTTTCTGGAATTAAAACAAGGGGACATGACGGTTCCCCAATACGCCACCAAGTTTAATGAACTGGCGAGGTTCGCTCCACATCAAGTGGATACTGAGGTTAGAAAGGCGCGACGGTTCGAGCAGGGCTTGAAACCGCTCTAACCATATTTTGGTGTTTCAAAGTACTTCATTTGGATCCATTTTAGAGAATGTGATAATCACCGAGGGGGTGGTAGTTAGGCTCTGAGTCAATACCACAAGGACAAGAAGAGCAAGGGGAAAGTGGATGGGGGAATAAAGGTTGAAGGAGCCAGCGGTAGTGGTGAGGGACAGAAGAGGAAGGTGTTTAGCTCTGGAAATACCGGAGTGAAGCAAGGAGACCCAAAGAGGAGAATGGAGGCCTGCAAGACCTCTGGGAAGACTCATTTAGGAGTCTGTCATAAGGGGAAGGACGCCTGTTACAATTGTGGAAAGGAAGGGCACATTGCGTCTAACTGTCCGAGTCCGAAGAAGAATCGTGGATGCTTTGTGTGTGGGTCAACCTGACCACATGGTAAAGAACTGCTCGAAGAAGGGGATAGACGGGAACCGGGGCACTAATAGATGTAAGTTAGATATTAGTGGTCCAGCTCAGTCGGGTAGGCCGATGGGCCGTACCTTTAACATGACAGTCCAAGATGCAGTTGCATCAGGGGACGTCGTCGCAGGTATTATTCCGATCAACGACATAAATGCTTACGTGCTGTTTGATTCAGGTGCTACTTGTTCATTTATAGCATGCGATTTTGTTAGACGATTAGGATTACTTCCCGAAAAGTTGCTTATACCTTTAAATATTAAGGTAACAATTGAAGAAATAATTCCTGTTGAAGTTGTTTATAGGAGTTGTTGCGTAGATATACGGGGTTGTAAATTATCGGTAGATTTGTTAACAATAAATTTAGGAGAATTCGACGTAATTCTTGGAATGGATTGGTTAGTTAACCATGGGGAAATTATAGATTGTCAAAAGAAATGTGTGAACATTAAAACATTAAGACAACCTCAGGTAGTATTTATGGTAATAGATCGCCGGGACGTTCGTGTTGTCTAACCATGACACAAACTAGAAAATTATTGATGAAGGGATGTGTAAGTTATCTGTGTCATGTTGTTGATACCCAGAGAGTGGTAGAAACCATGGAACAAATACCTATAGTGAGAGAATTCGCCGATGTATTTTCGAGTAAATTGTCGGGTCTTTCGCCGGATAGGGAGACAGAGTTTATAATAGACATCGTGCCAGGAGCGGCACCAATTTCTAGGGCACCATATCGTATGGCGCCAGTGGAGATGAAGGAGTTGATGGTGCAGTTATAAGAACTATTGGACATGAAGTACATTCAACCGAGTTTTTCACCGTGGGGAGCACCGGTATTGTTTGTTAAGAAGAAGGACGGATCGTTAAGACTTTGTATCGACTACCGAGATTTGAACAAGTTAATGATAAAGAATAAATACCTATTGCCTAGGATCGATGATCTTTTTGATCAGTTGAAAGGGGCTAAGTATTTTTCTAAAATAGATTTAAAAATGGGGTATCATCAGTTGAAGGTTAGGAAGGAGGATGTACCAAAGACAGCATTCAGGACTCGTTATGGTCATTACGAGTTTCTGACAATGTCATTGACAAATGCACCAGCTGCATTTATAGATATGATGAACAGAGTGTTCAAACAATACTTGGACAAGTTCATCGTAGTGTTTATTGATGATATTTTAGTCTATTCTAAGATGCCAGAAGATCATGTTGAATACCTAAGATTAGTGTTGGAGACACTAAGAAAGGAGAAGTTGTATGCGAAATTCACTAAGTGTGAATTTTGTTTGGAGAAGGTACAATTTTTAGATCATGTCATTGACCATGAGGGAATTTCAGTAGATCCAGCAAAGGTGGAAGCCATGATGAATTGGGAACAACCGAAAACGCTGACTGAGGTGCGAAGTTTCCTAGGGTTAGGGGGTTACTATCAGAGATTCATCCAGGATTTTTCGAAGATAGCTACTCTGTTACTAACTTAAAAAAGAAGATAGTGTAATACGCATGGACTGATAAATGTGAGGACAGTTTTCAAGAACTGAAGAAGAGGTTAAGTGAAGCGCCTGTTTTGTCATTGCCCGATGACACAGGAAATTTTGTAGTTTATAGCGATGCTTCGCATAGAGGACTTGGTTTCATGCTCATGCAGCATGGCAAGGTCATTGCGTATGCATCTAGGCAGTTGGAGGATTATGAGAAAGTTTATCCTACTCATGATCTGGAACTAGCCGCAGTAGTTTTTGCTCTAAAGATATGGAGACATTATCTTTATGGAGAAAAATGTGAGATATACACGGACCACAAGAGTCTAAAATATATCTTCACACAGAAGGAGTTGAATATGAGGCAGAGGAGATGGCTGGAGTTGATAAAGGATTACGACTGTGAAATCCTGTATCACCCTGGAAAAGCCAATGTAGTTGTCGACGCCTTAAGTAGGAAGGGTCGGGAAAAGTTGTCTTTGTTAACGGCTCAAACTGAGTTAATAACAAAGATGGCTAGGATAGAGTTAGAAGTGAAGCTGCCAAGTGAAGTAGGACAAATTTTGTTTACGACGAAGATGCAATCTACCATCATAGAGAGAGTTAAGGAGCTACAACTCAAAACTGATGAGTGTGACCTGATGAAGGAGCGGCTGGCCAATGAAAAAGATATTAAGTATAGTCTTGATAATGAGGGATTATTAAGATTTGAAGGAAGAATTTGGGTTCCGAATGAGACGGAATTAAAGGAGCAGGTATTACAAGAGGGTCATAGTTTGAGGTTTTCGATTCATCTTGGGAGTACTAAGATGTATCAAGACCTTAGACAGAGTTTTTAGTGGTCGAACATGAAGAGAGAGATAGCAGAGTACATGAGTAGGTGCTTGACTTGCCAGAAAGTTAAGGCCGAACATCAACAACCAAGTGGCTTGTTACAGTCATTGGAAATTCCGGAGTGGAAGTGGGAAAATATCACGATGGATTTTATGGTGGGACTTCCAACTACAACAAAGGGGTATGATGCGATTTGGGTAATAGTGGACCAGTTGACAAAGTCAACTCACTTTTTGCCAATTAGGGTTAAGTATAACTTAGATCAGTTAGCTAGACTCTATATTAAGGAAATAATTTCCAGACATGGAGTACCAGTATCGATTGTGTCAGATCGTGATCCACAATTCATATCAAACTTTTGGAGGAGTCTACAAGAGCAGTTGGGAACGCAGTTGAAGCTAAGTACGGCGTATCATCCACAAACTGATGGACAGAGCGAGAGAACAATTTAGACGTTAGAAGATACGCTAAGATCTTGCGTCATGGATTTCAAGGGTAGCTGAAATGATCATCTAACATTAGTGGAGTTTGCGTATAACAATAGTTACCATGCAAGCATAGGTATGCCACCTTACGAAGAATTGTATGGAAGGAAGTGCAGAACACCACTGTATTGGGATGAGGTAGGAGAACGCCGAATGCTAGGACCAAAATTGGTGCAGCAAACAGCAGACATTGTTAAGATGATACAAATACGTCTTCTAGCAGCTCAAGATAGACAAAAGAAGTTTACGAATTCGCATAGAGAGAATAGAGAATTTGAAGTAGGTTCGTATGTATTTCTAAAAGTATCTCCTTGGAAAGAAAAGATACATTTTGGAAAGAAGGGAAAGCTAAGTCCGAGGTTTATAGGACCTTTTGAGGTATTAAAATGGGTGGGTGAGGTAGCTTATATGATAGCATTACCTCCAGACCTAGAACGAATACATAATATATTTCACGTATTCGTGTTATGTCCTTATAAGCCAGATTATAAACACGTGATAGAATATGAGCCTATTCATATCGAAAAGAACTTAACGTACAAAGAAACGCCGATTCAAATTGTTGATAGAAAAGAACAAGTTCTGCGGAATAAAGTCATACCTTCTGTGAAGGTAATATGGAAGAACCACGATGCAGAAGAAGCAACATGGGAGTTAGAAGAAATGATGAAAAAGAATTACCCTCATTTGTTTGTGTAATTTTTTTTTATAGCGAGATTCTGAAGAAAAAATCCTTATAACGGGGAGAGAGTGTAACGCCCTGGAAAATCGAACATTTTGTAAATACTTTTAATAATGAATAAAATAATATTATTTATTATTATTACGTGCTGATAAGATGAATGTCATTCTATAACCTAGAAACGTTGGAATGTCGTAGTATTTTAACTACGTGAGAGAATTAAAGTGTTTGAATTTCTAAGACGAAAATAAAAGCTTTCCGAGAAATTTTCTGAAAAACACTATTCATCGATTTCCGCTCGAGAATTATTTTTGAATTTCTGAGAAATATGTAACGTTATAATATCAATGTGATATTGATTATGTAATAATAATCTAAGTATGAAAAATGCAATATTTCGCATGCGGACTTAATTTGAGAACGTTTGGAATATTAAGCGTTAAGAAAAGAATTTGTACTAATCGTATGATGCATAGGCATTATGTGAGGGATTGAACGTAAGTATAATACGACGTATTATACTATTAAGTATGTAGAATGGAATAACGTTTATTACAATTTAGTATACGAGCTAGCATACGAGAATTATACGTATAGTATATATGCCAAGGTGTTTAATTAAATGGAATGGAATTGTAGGATTATTAGCATATTGGTAGAAGTCCAATAGTAAGTGATATGCAAGCCCAAGTGTTTGTTAATCATGAGTCCAAACTAATGTAATGCAAGCCCAATAACAAATAAGCTAGGTTAATTAATTAAGCCCAATTGGTTATCCATGATCCATGGAGCAAACCAAGAGTAATGTGAGTAGTCTTAATGGGCAAGCACTTTATGTGGTGATCAAGTGTTGTGATGAGAAAGAATGGGAAGTGGCTAGCAAGTTAACTTAGAGCCAAAGCAATGAATAGTAAGGAGGTTAATAAGGAGGTGGAGGGCCTAAATAACCATAATACCCTAACTTTGAGAGCTCTATAAATAACAAGCTCACATTCATTTGTTGCTTGATCAAATTCCTCCCAACTTCTATCGAAGATAAGTGCTTAAGTGTTAAAGAGAATAAGTCAAGAATAAGTCAAACATCCTTTGATAAATCTTCAAGGAAGAGAAGTACAAGTTCTTCTAGGGTAAGATTCTTGTCTATTATACCTTTATCTCTATCATTGTAGATTGATAGAGAAGTGTAGCTTAATGAACTTGTATGCTAGGATCATATAAGAAGTGATTAATGAATGAAATTAAGCCGAATAAGTTGGGAATAAGCAACTAGAACTTAAATAAGTTAATAAACTTATGATGAAATTATCATATGATTATCATATGATTGTCATATGATGTTAGTATGTTCTATATGATATGAGAACATTGATTGATGGACTTAAGTCCATATTAAGTCATAAGCAAGAAAATTTGTTGTTTATAAGTTGAATAAGTCATTAACTTATGAGAATAAGTCAAAACTTACTTTGATAATAAGTTGGTGTAATAAGTAACTTGAAATGTTCATATGAGGATTAAAATCCATTTAGAATGATAATCAAATCATTAGTAATGAGTTTTTGCCGGAATTCACACGATTAGACGATAATCGTCGAATTCATGAAATTCTCGGAATGGAAGTTGTATTTTGTGTTTGAACTCTGAAACATTGGTTTTCGATGGTGTGACAACCCGAGAATTTGGGCAATTTATTAAAATCTTAAATGATTGATTTAAGGTCAAATATTAGACCTAGACAGAAAATAAGTGTATGCGTTTAATGTTATTGGGATTGAATTTTGAGGATTTCAAAATTCGGTGAAGGATTAAGGATTTATGTGATTGTGTTCTGTGTTTATGGTTAATGATGTGTTCAGAATGTGGTTAAGGGTCATGGGTTGATCAGATAATTTATATCTGTAACAAACCCTAAGTTTATATTAAGAACGACAGCGTTCGGTTAGAAAACCCTAACGTTCGATAAGAAACTCTAAAAATCGGTTCTGGAAACCCTAGTTTCAGTTCCGGGAGTCCGAAACCTTAAATCGGATATTGAAAACCCTATATTGGGAATGCAATGTATGTACAAGGTTAAACGTCATTGATATTGAATTAATTAGGGAAAACCCTAATGAATTATCTAAAATCTTAATTGATTATTAGAAACCCTAATACCAGATCTGAAAACCCTAATTTCAGATTTTGATAAAATGAAACCGTAATCTGGGATTATAACGGAGAATTTTAATGCTTTAGTGGTATTAATTAAGTATTAATTAGGGTAAAGGTTAATTAATTAGCAAACCCTAATTTTTAATTTTTGGAACCTTAATTGTTCCGTCAGAAACCCTAATGCTCAGTTGTGGATTTAATTGCTAAAATTAGCAATGCTAATTAGGAAACCCTAATCCTAATTATTTCAATTTATGAGTAATTAGAAAACTCTAATCTAATTACGAATATTTAATTTCTAAAATTAGAAAATTTATTTTCTATTAGAAAACCCTAATTCGCGATTTTGAGCCCTAATTGTTCAGTGGTGGATTTAATTGCTATATTAGTAATGTTAATTAGGAAATATAAATCCTAATTGTCAAGTTATTAGAAACCCTAATCTAATTAGGAAATCTAATTTCAAAAATTGAAATACTATTTTTACTATTTAAAACCCTAAAATGTGGTTTTGAGATCTAATGTACAATTTTGATCTTAAGTGCTAAATTGGCAATTTTAATTAGGATAAATTAGTCCTAATTAGCAAGATTGATACATGATTAGGAAATTATGATATAATTAGGAAGCCCTAATTATAAATTAGAAATCAAAATTTTCTATTTTAAATTTAATTAGAAAATTTTTGAAAATCCAAGTTGCTAAATATTTATGGATTAAAATCTAAATTCTAAATGGTTAAACCTTAAAATGTCCAAACCTTAAAGATTAAGGGTTTCATCAAATGCAAAAATCTAGAAATTTAAGGAAAGGACATTTATGCCCTTTTTAGATTATTTTTTTTAGACAACTTGCAAATCTAGCCAAGATCATGGGTTGGTGAACAACCCTAGACCTAAATGTAGCTTAGCATGTGCCTATTATCCAACCACTCAGCCTATATTCAGCAGCTATGCAAGCAAATTCATTGTATTATACATTGTATATAGATTGAGAGAGAGAAACATAAACTAATTTGGCTCATTTGTCCAAAAACACCCAACCAAGTCACTCTCTCTATAGACCCACGAAAATATCAAGTATTTCAGTCCTTAGCATGAACTCTATCAAGTCAAGAACAGAAATCAAAGATCAGAAATCAGGAATCAAGCATAATAGGTATATGAACCCTAAATTTTGAATTCCTTTGATCTTATGTTGTTTAATGTTAGTTGTTGTTTAAAGTTGTGTAATAAGGTGTCTATAAGAGATCTGTGTTGTTGGATCATAGATCCATAACATAAAAGTACTCGGATTTAATTTTTTTAGAAATCTGGAAATCTGGAAATTTAA
The DNA here is from genome assembly GCA_020205505.1 of Panax japonicus. Classification (NCBI taxonomy): domain Eukaryota; kingdom Viridiplantae; phylum Streptophyta; class Magnoliopsida; order Apiales; family Araliaceae; genus Panax; species Panax japonicus. The sequence continues at coordinate 12,640,476 of CM035112.1, forward strand.
GACCTGACAGTCATATGTCAGGGCCTCTAGATCATTACTTGTTAATGTTTTGTTATGTTGTAAGTTATATATCTGTAGTATGCCATGTAGGCTTCAATCTGGAACTGGAATCATGATCATACCATGTCTAGATCTCCAGATACAAGCGGTCAAAGTTCGTTGACCATTCACGTTTTCTGAAATTCTGGGCAAAACCCAGAAAACCAGATCGTCTGACAACATTTTTCGAGCCTCAAATCTGGTTATGTGTTACTATTTTAGCTAAGTTGTTGATTGTTTATTGTAGTCTGGTATATATACTACATGTTAAAATCACCATATCCTTTAGATCATAACTGTAGTGGAAGAAAATTACGGTCAAAGTAGCTTTGACCAACTGTCCGGATGAATTTCTGGAAAACCCAGAATTCACCAAGAACAGGTTTTGTCAGGTAGTTTGACCGGACTTAATAGCTTAGATCTGTTGTTGTTAAGATGATCTGAGGTTATTTAATTGTACAGTGACATGATTAATACACAATGAAACATTAATATTACATTAATCATACCTGGAAGACCTAGATCCGGAGGCTCAAAGTAGGGACCATGGACTGTTCTTCATTTTCTGGGTAACCCAGAAAATGAAGAGCAAGCCTGACATGACTTTTAGGGGCCGATATCTCTCTAATTTGATGCTGTATGGTCATGAAACAAGTTGGTGATTGTATTATTACGTTAGTACTATAACGTTAACACGAATTCCAGCCCAGAAATCAATAAGAACATAGAAATAAAACTGGTCAAACAAGGACCCTCGCACACTGATTTGTCAGTGTTCTTGAGTGAAAAACACCTATGGCGACAGACAAGTGTCGCTATAGGCCTTTAGCGACAGATTATTATTATTTTTCCGAAAAATAATTTAAAATTAGAAAAAAATAGTTTTTAATTATTAAAAATACAAAATAAATTATGAAAAATTATTTTAAAGTCTGAAAAATAGTTTTTAACTATTTTGAGTATATTTCGAAAATATTTAATATTTTTGGAATATAAATGGTATTTATTTATTTAATTACAATATTAAATAAATGATTTAAAAATAGTTTTAATTCATGAAAAATCATGAAAAATAATATTATGGTATAAGAAAATATTTTAAGTTATTTTTGATGACTTTTAATATTTTGGGATGAATTTCATTAATTAATCAATATTAATGATAATTATTTTATTTAATAGATATATTAAATAAATTAAGGAAAATGGAATTAATACTTTATAAATTATATAAAAATGATTTAAGTGTTATAAAAAAATTTTAAGTTATAAAATATAACTTTTGATATTTTGGCATGAAAATATTAATATTTTAATATTAATATTAATTATCAGATAATGGATATAAGTGTTAGAAAATCATATAAAAATGATTTTAAAGTATTAAAAATACTTTGTGATATTATAATTATATTATAATATTATTTAATGGTTTTCATTAATATTTTATATTAAATAAATATTAATGATTAAGGTATTAAGTGGTATTTAATTCATTTAAATACGGTACTAATGATTGAAGAATGTTGATAAATGGTAATAATTATCCGAAAATTATTACGAGCCTAGGAAAAATGTTTTGACTGATAAGAAAGTTATCTGTGATATTGTTAAGTATTAAGTCAGAGTTTAATTGAACTTAAACTCGATTTTTGTCCGACTAGACCGTCGGGATGATAGAATTGTGTCGGTTTCAAGTTAGACTGAAATAGTTTGACCTGATACTAAGTCTTATGTGTTGTAAAGACTGATAGGGTTATGTGCTATGTGTTTAGGTTATTCTGTGTGTATAAATATAACAGTATTATACTGTGATGATATTATTCTAATATTGGAGATATATATTATTAATATTAGGTCTTCGGGGTAAAGCGTTATTAAATTTCATTGCGGTAATCAACGGTTCAGGCAAGTTTTCTTATACTTAACTCTAATAAGAGTTTTTTTATTCAAGCTAATGGTTAATCGTTGTTGATTGCCATGAAAATTGTACTCTGTACATCTTGCATGTATAAGTCAGGTATGAAAGGCTGATCACCTTCATTACCAGTTGGTTCAGAAATGTTTGTTCATGTTTAAAACTTGTTCAGTCAAAAGTTTGTTTGTAATAATTGTCAACTATATTGATGAATTATAGTCAGCTTATTATTCATACTCTTCAATCATGATATATTGTTATATTGTTGTATATAAACTTGCTGGGCAACTTGCATGTTCACCCTTGTTATATCATGATAAAACATTGCAGATAAGGCGAACGTGTTCGGATACAGGAAAAAGGTTAAGGCCAAGTTCAGCTTAGGATAAAACGTGCGACTATCTTATAATAGTTTATTTTGATAAATATTTTTGTGTAATAGATATGTTATGAATTGTGTCTAAGTTAAGGTTACTCGACCTTGGGGATAAGTGTGTAATGTATTGTATAAATAATTTATGTTTATATCTTCCGCAATTAGTGAAAGAATTAGTGTACCCGATCCGAGGCGATTCGGGGCCCGGATTCGGGGCTGCTACAGATGGAGACAAGTCATATTTGGCATTATAGAGTTGCGGACTCAAAAATGACCGTATTTTGACTTAGAACGAAGAAACGAGCGTTGAACGTTCACGAACATTTATCGTTTTCGTTAAACATGAACTAATAGGTGAAATTTTAGCAAACGAAGTTAAATAGATAAAATTCTTGCATGAGTGCATAGAGTATGTAATTTGTGAACCTTAGGCTTTTGAACGAGCCAATTCAGACTTATAACGAAGAAGTTATTCATCCGGGAGTTTCACAAAATTTTCAAAAGCTGTAAATTTTCTAAGGCATAGAGTTGGCGCCATGGCGCCAACCTAATGCCAAATGGTGGGGCAGCAACGCCGACACGGTATCTTGACATACTACAGAGGCGTGCCGCGACGTGAGAAGGAGAGTTATGTGTGGCGCCGCAGTGCCAAGTCCATATGTCAGGTACTGCTAACCCACGTCGTAGCGCGAGTTGAAGGGATATGACCGGCGCCGCAGCGCCAGTCCTAGGGTTTCAACAGACAAAAATGTTTACAAGTACAGAATGAAAGGTAACTCATTAGTAATGAACTAAGGTGTAAATATAACATTGTTAAGGCATTGTTAAACACTTAATGTATGATGATTAAAGGTTGATAATTAATTGAATATGAACGTAATGAGGACGACGTAATGAAAAGTCGAAACCAATAATAACAAATCTAACTCAGGATTAGATTGAGATGAAGTGTAAGATATAGTAGTATACATACTTGATTATATACGACCTAATGTGGTACATTATATGATCATGTATTGTAGAGACTTAGAGACTTAAAGTGTACGTGTGATAAACAGTAAGCAGACGTTAAAGGCAATTATTCTAACCCTTGTTCCAGTTCAGTCTGGAAAAGCTTTGTAATTCATGTATTCTTTCGCATGAAGTCTTGAATGAGGAAGTCTGTGACGCCCCCAAATTCGGACCTCCACTTGGTCACTCGAATTCAGTTCATCACATTCTCATGGTAAAACCATAATAACTAAAATAACGCATACATAATGGAAAATCTACTTTAGAATAATATACAATGATTTATTATAATTATTCCCCCAAGTCTCGCAACCTATAGTACTTAATAGATTACATAATAGTATCGAAAAAAGACCTATTACATAATCCTACTTAAGCTTAAACATAGTCTTAGTACAACATAATAGATTTTAAACATAAAGGGACAAGCTAGTCGGTAGCCTTGCCCTTGCCCTTGTCGGTTCCAAAGACACCTCCATGTTCTTCCTTAACTGAAAGGTTTTAAATAAGCAAGGATGAGCCCAAATTGCCCAGCAAGTAATATACAACAAGGGTGTAGGATATAATATCACAAGGTTTGAAATATCAAAGGTTTATTTCTAGGATAGTTCAAAGTGTCAGAATAATATCATGGATAAGGGATATGACAATTCAATATAAATCAACAGATATATATAAATTCAACGGCTAACAATGTATCCAACTGGATAAGCAATTTATACTGAGTAGTCACTAAGGACTTTTGAACTTTCACTAGAGTTACCAATATTAAACTGATAACAAAATATCAAGTACTATAGATAATTAGTCTACAATACTTTACGTTATGCATAACACCACAATAATATTTATTCATGTGTTGGGGTTTCCAACAACATACACTCCCCTTACCAAAAGGATTGTCCAACTCTATTTTCAAGATTTCTGCACCAATCAATTGGTTTGGATAGTTTTATTATAAACATGCATATAGTCTAGCCGAATCTAATGGCATCGACTCTTTCACAATATTCAAGATCAATATTAAGTTTAACATGAATAATAGCTTTCACAAGGGTTTAACATACTAGCTCATTTAAACAAGAAAGTAAGGTAACTTGTATTCAAAAGGGATAAGCTTACGGTATTCGTCGAATAAAGTAATGCAAAGGTTTAGGATACTTATACAATCAAGAATGAAGTTCAAGGAAACTTGCTCAATAATGATTAGAGTAAGTTTAGGGAACTTGCCTTAAGCATAGTTTACCAAATATCGCTTATCAATACACTTTCGAATCCTATCATAATGTGATACATATATAGGATATTCATTAGTTAAATGTGCTCATAGTTGATACATAAGTTTAACTGCATACTTAAACATCTAACTTAGTTATATACTCTTTACATATCCCATTTCATACCTTACGTACTTATAACACACAATCAGTCTGTAAGTCACCATGAAAATCAATTAACATAGCCTTTAATCGGTGCTTTATAGTTTGCAATTACTTTTTGGACTTATCATTTGAAAGTCTATAATCACATCATTAAACATTCACTTATATCATCTAGCTTGCTTCTTAATACATTGGACATGTATTGGTCATATAATACATGCTAGAGTACTAATACAAGTATGTTACTTCTACAAATTAACAGCAAAAAACTAGTCCTACAGCAGACCGGTGCGGCCGCGCCTGATTTGTTCTAAGGAGACGCACGGCTCCCAGTTCAAACCAGAGTTGGCTGCTCCTACAAAGGTCAGTGCATACTCGGTTGGTACGTTCATAAATAATCATGCAATACACACATGTTAGTAGGTGGATAACCAAGTTTGACTCCATATCATAACATTATCATAGGTCACCACCTATTCTCATTTACTCAAGACTTTAAAGGCTAAATTCATAATTTTCTCACGTTTAAGTGTTTGCACAAATACTATACGATCCATAGGTCAACAACTCATGTTTACATTAGATTAGTCATGTTTTACAAGTTATGACATTCTAGTTCATCCATGCTTGTTCTAAGCCACATTTAACTAGTTTTACTATGCATAAGGCTCATTAGGCATTCTTATTAAACATGTCTACATGCATAACATATCTAATCATGATATCTCATATACACAAATTAAACTACATAAGCATGCTCACAATCTTAACTCAATGTACCTAGTTTATCAAGTTCATATTTGAAATATGCTTCACTTATGATTTCCTCGAGTTAAGATACCAAGCATGGTATATATACATTTATGACACATGAGTGTATCTAAGGGTATCATCTAACATGCTCACAATCATCAGTTTTTAACTTTCAAAGTAACACATCAACATTTACGTTCAAAGTTCATATTTTCATTTAGTAAAACTAACTAATAAGCCTAAAAGGCTCATGCTTCAATATGAAATTCATATACTTAAGTTAGCTTGTCCGACATGCATTTCAAAACCATACTAACATGCTTGCAAGATCAGAATATGCATTATTCAAGTTCACCATTTCTAGCTTTTCCAAAACTTGAAGTTCTCTTGAAAACTTAGCTCAAATCAAGCTAAAACAACATAACATGTTCAAAACAATATTTATCCACATGATAGGGTCATTTATAGGCTTAACCTAACTATCATAGCATGCTCATAACAAATCAGAAACCTCAAATCATTATCTAAGAACTGCACCACGCGCGGCCACTCGGTATTGGCCTATGGGAGTAGTAGAACTCAGAAATAAAGGCTCTGCTTCTGCAGAGTTTTCTTCTAACCCATGACAAACTTATAATCAGACAACTATAAGACTCCTAAACATGTATATAAGCTCAAATATCACAATGGCCTGCTAGTCCATACCAATTAACAGAGAATGAAACAAATTTTAGAATTGGACAAACTTAAGAATTAAGAACATAGAAGTAAAATTTTATACCTCTTAAAGTTTAATGAAATTCTTCAACACAGTGGTTACACTCCCTCAATATCTTAGCAGCTCACATTCCCTATTGCACCTCTCAAACAATTCAAGCAACACAAGAGATGAAGAGAAGTGTTTAATTTATAGAAAATCTCTTGACCATGCCAAGTTATTATCCAAGAACTCAATAAAAAGAATGGAAGAATTGTATGAAGGTTATCAAGGAGTAGGTAATTGGTTGTTAGATTTCATCATAGTCACCACTCCCCCCATGATCATTAGCTAGAAAGCTTTGGAGAAGAAAAAGATTATAGGCCTTAGCCTTTATGAAATCTACGTGATTGAGAAATGAGGCAATTGGACACTCATTTTGGGACAATAAATTAACTCAGTATGCTTGTTATCTAGGCTTGGTTTGGTCTACTCAATTCCCACAATGAAATCTTAATGCACAATTGTTATCATATTAGGAATTTAGGGATTAATTATACACTCACATCATATAGTCCATGTACATTAAATATACGCAATAAAATAATGCAGTCAGATATTATTATCTGGGTAGTTCCATAATTAACCCTACTACTCATATAACCATATTATAACCTTATTATAATAATAATTTATTTATTTATGTTAAATAAATAAATTTATTCCTTCCCTTGATTAATTACCACTTAATATAATATAGATCATATAACTTAATATATAGTCACACAACGTCGCATTGCACTATATAGTATAGTTGCATTATTGTTCATATGCATATAACTGTCAATATAGTATTATTGTATCACTAACTTACTCATTTTATAACTAAATCATGCACTTTCTTAATTAATCTTCATTATTAAATAATTAATCTACCACACATCAATTAACAACTAATAGCATACTACAACAACAATTGATAATTAATATTACTTAATTGCTCCTTTTTATAATCTCTTTGTCGATTAACATTACTATTAGTTTTTTCCCATCACCATGCCACACAAGGATTTCAACGAGTTTACCACAAACTCCACGTATTCTCAATAATTCAATTATTTAATATAATTGAGTCATCTCATTTCTTAACACGAACCTGTTTGTATTCAAATAAATACTTATTTCTATTAACACATTTATTTATTAATACGCGGAAATTCTCGGGTATTACAAAGTCAAAGCCAATTCTTTCGGCTAGACTTATATTATGACTCTATCAAGCATGTTTAATGTTTATCGAGTTATATTGGTGTGGTTTTCAAACGAAGACTGAGTATGCTAAAATGTTTTTATTGTTTAACGACAGGCACGTGAGGTTGTCACAACTTAAACGTATACATGTTTAATGAATGTAGTGTTGATCAACATAGAGTATTATAGGCTGATCACCTAGACGTGCTCGTAAGTAATGTCGAACTTACAAACTTAGTGTTGGGATGTCCTTTTCAAAAGAACTTATAAAATGCTCAAGGTCTTGGACCGGAATTGATGTTTTACTGAATATTGTTATTGTAAAACGTTTTAAATGAAAAGAAGTGCTATTTTGAATTATCGATAGTACTTCGTAACTATTGTTCAGTTATTGAAGATATACGAGTTCTATGTTTCAAGCAAGTTGTTTATTAGAATTGTAGTATTTGTTGAGCTAGTCATGCTCACTCTTACTTGAACCATATGAACACAACTAAGATCGAGTGGACCGAAGGCTTCGGCAAGGATAAGGACAAGGCGAAGACAAACCCTTAGATTACTTATGTAATAGTATAGGTGAATGTTTGTAATATATTAAATATTATGACAAGAACGAATGAATGGGTTATAAAGAACCTGGGAAAATGTAATATTATTTTGAATATATAAGACATATTCGTTCTTTTGAGACTTTTCAACTGAATGTATGTGTGAATGGTAGTACCGTGTAGCACCATCTGTCGGGTTGAAAGATACCTGGATTTGGGGGCGTCACATTCGACATTATACATGTCAGACCTTTGTCACTTGTTTTTTCAAACAAATCTCATATAACATGAGAACACCAAAGAACAAGTAACGAAAAGGGACAAATAAAAATCCCGACGTCAACAAAGATTATATGAACAAATGTTATTATATCCAAATCTCAATCTATACTCTATCTTCCAAATTTATATAGATTATCATGGTAATTACTGGCCAAAAAATTAATCAATAATTGCAAGATATAATAAATAATTCAATAAAAATCAATTTTCATTCAATAGGAAGAATTAATTTAAACTACATACCAAATTTCGTTGCAATCTTAATTAAAATTAGTTCATCATGATAATAAGGAAAAACATCATCTAAATAAATAATAACATCCCATATAAGTACAAAGAATAAGAATTAAAGAAAAGATTGGAAGAACTATTCAGATTGCTCCTAATTCTCCACTTGATCTTTAGCCTCTACAATATCTTTCGTGTTTCCCTTGTTGTTCTCTCTGCAAAACTCTTAATAAACTTCATGATACTTCACGTAATACTTTCTTTCTGAAGTCTTCTCCTATTTGTATTGGGTCCAAACATTCTTTCAGATTCCTGTTTTGTTTCAAAATCTAACATAGCAGAAAAACATCAACAGAAGTCGTGGCCTAGCGCACTAAGCGCTAGACATAGTGTAATCTTAGCGCACTAGGCGCTAGGCTGGGACCAAGGAATTACAAAAATGTCACCCAGCTCCAAATTACCAATTTGTCCCTCCAGCTCCATCCTATAAGAAATAAACACAAAACCAAAAAATATATACTAAAAATACTCAAAGATAACAATAATTAAGCTTAAAAATACTAGATTCGTAGATATAAAATTTACTCATCATATTTCTCTCATTGTTTAAATATATTTTGTGACACCCCCAAATCCGGGTACTTCCGTTTCCATGAGATTTGGTGTTCACTGTACAAATATCATCTATCTATCTAACCTTAAATAAATACAAACCATGCAATAGATATAAATAAATAAATAAATCTTCCCCATATTGGGTTACACCATCTGAATAATAAATACAATCCCATGTTACTCTAACCTTAAACATCTGTATGGAATCATAAACAAATAACAAGTCTTAAACAACATCAAGTCTGAATTTAAATACATAATAACAACAAGTCTTATTCATTTGTTAACCTTGCCCTTGCCTTTACTAGTGGAAGGCTCGTCTAATCTTTCGTTCTTAACTGCAATGTTATTATTACGCAAGAGTGAGCACGATTGCCCACAAGTATAACAATATAACAATGAATAATAACATGCGAATAAATCAAAGACTTCTGAAATAGGAAACTCTGCTTTTGAATCAAGAATGAATAGCAAGAGACAAAAGAACATCTGAGGGTCATAAGAACTTGAACTATGTCCTAGGTTGTCAAGTGTTTATACTTGAAACTTTAACAGTCATAAGACTGTGGACTCTTCTTCTCGTACTTAGGGGGATCAGCCCTTAGTACCATACTGTGCACAATATCTTAACGCTAACGCATAGATAATCCCCTATACAGGGTTGTTCATCTCAGTTTGACATTAGAGTCCGCACCAAAGGAAGTTTGGTTTGGATAATTCAACAAAGTTTCTAAAATTTAGAACGCTCATCAACTATGGACTAGTCGAATCGCTAAGGGTTCGCTAGTCTAACAAGGTTCAATCGTAACTAATATTTAAATTGAAATAAAATCTCAAGAGGTATACAATAGAATAAGTATTTTATAACAGCATCATGGTTTGAAAGATTAATAAACTTTAATATAGCAAAACAAACTTGATCAATAATAATGAGAATTTGCTCGATGTAGAGAGGTAAATTTATCAACTTATATAATGATAACAAGTAGGGTTAGGAAACTTGCCACGTGCGTAGATTACACGTTAATTTATACACGTTCCTTGATTTAATCCTACATACCATTTACATTCACAATGCCACTCAATTATAATGTAACTAGTCATCACAAGTTCATTCTCTTTGTCTAACTTTGATTATGATCATACTTAATCAAATTCCTACATTCATTGATGCACAATTTAAACTTAATGAATAATAAGCTAACCATGTGTTCAATAATTCAATTCGCACATAATTATGTTTTTACTATGTTAAGAATTTATCTTAACGTCTCATTATACGTCTAGCATAATTTTATGTTCCTTAGATTTGGTTACTACCACGTTTCTGGACTTGAACACTTAAAAAAATTTCATTTCTGGACAATCTGCTAAGTGGCGCTACGGCACCACTGCTAGGCCTAATCTCGGCGCTGCGGCTTAAGACTTGGCGCTGCGGCGCGGTGGCGCTGCAGCGCGGGACTTAAGGCATGGAGTTGGCACCGCGGCGTGAAACTCCAGTTTTTGAATTCCAGTTCGCGAAGAACACAGAATCAAGTGAAATTATCATTACATGGTCATTAAATTCACCAAATTAAACATACCCACATACTAGAATTCGTACATAATCATTATCCAACCTTTACAGAGTGATTTTAACCAATTAAAACACATAATTACATAATCAAAACATATAATTTCACTGTTCTTGATGTTCTTGAAGGTTTTGAACACCAAACATAAAAATTAACACTATGGATTCGTTATAACACCAAATCCATCCATTCAATGTTTGATTTCTTCGTTTTAACATGCATAATTATATACGAGTTTGAATTTTATGAAACAATATATGTTTGACATATTAAATTTACGTATAACGGCCATATGGCCATATTCTATACTCTGTAACAATATACTGCATAATTTTATAAAACTGATGATATGGGAATCTATAATACATAGTAAAACATGTTATGCTAACATATTATCACATATATCCACATAAATAATACAATTTCCAATTTACAGAGACTTTACAGAAAACTTGAGAGACAATTATTTTACAAAAACTTAAACAACGTAAATTTGAAATTTGGGAAAGAAGAGATTACCCTTGATTACTCTTCTTGGATTATACAAGGTGATAACAAGTTAACAACTCCCAATTTCCCACACTTCTTCTCCTTTAATCTCACTGATTCTCAAAACTCTCTCTCTCCCTCTCTGTTTTGCTTTTCCAGACTTAGCAAATAATAAAAAAGAAAAAGGAAGACGTATAATAATAAAGGAACTGACGTGTTGTGGTCAGTTACCCAATCATGGGTTGTAAAGTCTCCGAACCCGGATACTTGAAATCCGAACTCGGTACTTCACGATACCATTTCTATGAGCGGAATACTACTAATAATAATAACAATAATATAAAACTTAAACTTAAATTTATAAATACATCAGAGTCTATCTCCCAGGTACGTAACCTTTAAACATTCATTACATATCATAATATAAATAAATATATATCGTAGTCTTCATAATCTATAACTATTACAAACAGTACCACAAATCTTATTTGGTTAGCTTTCTCTTTCCCTTGCTTCGGCATGAGCCTTCTGGTTCTTCACACTTAGCTGAAAACATTTAAATTAAGCAAGGATGAGCATTTGAGTGCCCAACAAGTATTATATATATATATATATATAAACTGAAAGAATTTAAATGCTTTCTTTATAATATTCTTCTATAACTAGTCAGTAGTTGTGAAGTAATCTGTACCAATAATAATAACATAACAACCCTCTTTCAAATTTTTGAAACTGTGTATTGTCTATACATGAGGTTTCTGTGACATACTTTGAACATTATTTTCATTTTCGAAAGGGTTTAAACAGAAATTCATCTGTAAACCGTCCATTGCTTACGGGCACAGAGGGTGATCAGCCCCGTTGTACCCTGTATTGATCAATACTACATTGTTAGAACGATATTATCGTTCATCCTTTGTCCGCCGTAGCGCATGAAATTTTTCCCATTATCGGGATGTTCATTCATGTCGGGTTTTCATAACAAAGGTCTTATATAATTCAACATATATGTATATCAAAGGCGTATCAACATGCGATTTAAATACAATGATTATCCAAGTGGGGACACTTGAGTAATCATTTCTAGAAATTAACGAACAGAATATATATAACTGAATTATCATATACTAGCATGTTGATAGTCAATGGGCTTATATAATATAAGTTTAACAATCTGTACAATAATAACATTAATTCTGAATTTCTCACTTCTATCCATTGCATAAAGAAAATGCAAAGTTAGGATACTTGCCTGATGCGCTGCTTACACTTTGCAACTTAGTTTTATCTTTTATGAAATCACCTAACATTAATCAGATTATTTTACTGATTAGTACAACATATCGCACACATAACACTACATATTGCAGTCAGCACATTTCCTATTAACATTATCACACATGTTCAACAATCGTTGACTCATAATCAAACATCAACACCTTCCTAATCACATTGTCATACAACCTTAATAACCATTGAATCACAAATAAATAGTTAACTAACCAATTTATCTAAGTCCAGATCAATTTCTGATCTATGTCGGTCTACCGACAACTTTATCAGGTAAATATCGAGTCTAAGACTCTAATCCGTAGTTCAATATCCCTTTGGATAACTTAAACCTCAGTCACACTATTTTTCATGGCCTTATAATAATTATTAAATAATTATTATCATTTAACATATTTTTGAAATATCAGAATCATTATGAAATGATTTAAATATTAAATAATTCTATTATCATTAATATTTAATTAATATTAAACTATTAATGAAACCATTGCCAAAATATTAAAGTTATGTATATTAACTCAAAATAATTTTAAAGTATTTATAATACCCTTAAATGATTTTTAAAACATTTAAAATCATCATTAAATAATTACCATTAATATGTAAATATTAATGAACTATTTATCCTAATATTTAAAAGTCATAATTATAACTTAAAATATTTTTAAATCATTAACATCATTTTTAAATGATTTTTAAATAAATAAAATCATTTTTAAACTATTTATTTAATATAATTATTAAATAAATTTAATATCATTAATCATTAAATATCATTAATATTAAATTATTAATGAAATATCCTTTAAATATTAAAAGTTATATTTTATAACTTAAAATATCTTTAAACATTTTATTTCCATTTAAAATAATTATTATAATATTAAAATCATTTTTAAACTAAATTATTTAATATAATTATTAAATAACTTTAAAATCATTAATAATAATTAATTAATAAAATTTACCTTTAAATATTAAAAGTTATATTTTATAACTTAAAATATTTTTAAATACCTTATTATTAATTAAAATGATTTTTAATATAATAAAATCATTTTTAATTCATTTAATAAATAACTTAATTATCATTAATATTTAATTTATTAATGAAAATTATCACATAATATCAAAAGTTATCAAAAATAACTTAAATTATTTTCTTATACCATAATATAATTTTAAATGATTTTTCAAAAATTAAAATCATTTTTAAATAATTTATTTAATATTATAATTAAATAAATTAATTACTTTTAATATTCCAAAAATATTAAATATTTATGAAATATATTTAAAATAATTAAAAACTAATTTTCAGAATTTAAAATAATTTTTAATAATTTATTTTGTATTTTTAATAATTAAAAACTATTTTTTTTCTATTTCTTTATTAATTTCCGGAAATTTTAAAAAAAAAATCTGTCGCTAAAGACCACCTATAGCGACAGAACCGTCGGTATAGGTGTTCTTCATGTTCTTCACCATTTTCAGATCTGCATACACAGTTGCCAAGTAGGCTAGTTTGACCATACGTAAATCTCAATCTGTGATGTTTCCTGACATGTTTGGGATTGCATATTATAGTTCTAATGCAGGACTTCATTATCAAACAATAAACATAACCATAACATCAAGTATCAGCAAGATCTAGCCCTCCAAAAATTGTGTCAGAACTGTTCTTCAATTTCTGGGTTTTCCAGAAATGAAGAACAGTCGAGGTACTTAATTTCCAAGCCTTGATTAAACCGTTCTGGGCTTGATATGTTCATTCTAATGGTTCATACATATAGAGTACACGACAGAGAACAATACCATATCATCAGATCATCAAAACAACAACAAATAATGAAGATAAATTCCGGTCAAACCCTACTGGAAAAATTTCTCATGAAGGTTCTGGGTTTTCCAGAAACCTTCATATGACAAAACGGTCAACGCACTTTGACCAGGGTTAAATTCGATCATGATAATGTTATGGGTAATATAAAGGTATGATGTGTAGTTCTAGTGTCATATTACCACAGACGATCAACATTATGGACTAAATATCAAACATGAGCAAGATCAAAGGCTTTAAAATGGTTGTCAGAATTTCTGGAAATCTGGAAATTTTTCTGGGTTACCCAGAAAAATATTTTCGTGACCGGTCAACCCTATTTGACCACTTATAACTTTTAATGTATACCAGATCTGGACCTGATTTAAGTTCCAGATCAAAGATCTCACAACATACTACCAGATCAAACATTAAAACAACAAAAATACTAAAAACACAACGATCTACAGCCTCTGACATTCGATGTCAGAAAACAAAAATAGAAATTTCCAGATTTTTGAAAACATCAAATTCGAGCCTCTAGATGTTATGGATCTAACATCTAGCAACCCAGATCATCTATTTACACTATATATAACATGTATAACACAAAAAAACTAACATCTAACAACAGATTATTGGACAGAATCATGGCTAGGGTTTTATACCTTCTTGACCGATTTTGATTTCTAAGCTTCTGATTTGTTAGGGATGGACGTGGGGCTGTCTTTAGGGACTGATTTGCTAGTATTTTTCGTTGCTTAGAGAGAAAATGAGAGTTGGTTATGTATTGTATAAAATTGGTTAACAAAAATCATTTCTCTCTCTCTCAATCTTTATATAGGTCAATTGGATACATGAATGAGCTGAACTAGAGTAGTTTGCTGGCAAAACTAGGCATGTGGAGTGGTTAGAGTTTGGTAGAGTAAGTCACCAACTTCTCCATTTTGTCAAAACCTATATCTAGCCTTTTTAATGCTAAAATGGGCATAAGGGTCATTTGATAATTGATTTAAATGGACAAATTGAATCTTGACAAACCCTTAGGGTTTAACCCTTAGGGTTTAACACAAATTGTAGGATTTTTCAACTAGGGTTTGCATAATAAATTAAATTAAATAAAATTAATTAAATTTTAGTTCCTTAAATTTTGAAAATAATAACTTTGTTAATTAAAGTAAGTTTGTAATTATCTAACAAATGGACATTAGGGTTTAGATCATATAATTATTGTTGACTTTGCTAATTTAGCAATTAGGGTTTACTCTTTCGGTAATTAGGGTTACCAAATTACAATTAGGGTTCCAATTACTAAATTAGGGTTTAATAATTTAGGGTTGCTAAAATTTAATAATTATAATCGTAATACTTGTGAATTAATTACATTATTGATACTCACCAACAAATCTCAAACTCTAATTTCCAATTAGGGTTACTAATTATAGCAATTAGGGTTTCCAGAATTTTAATTAGGGTTTAACTAATTAATACATTAAATACATGACATAATTAATATTATACACTTATAAAATAACCTTATACTCTAATTTGGATCTCAAATTAGAGTTTAACATTATTACTAGGGTTTGGTCAAAATACACCGTAATTGACCAACCATTATCGATACGGTCATACAGTACATATTCATAGCACTGAAAAATCAAAATATAAGTAATATTATACTATTATTCTCATACCTTGACAATAATCCAAAATTAGGGTTTGGATTCCATATCTGATTATTCTTTCATATTTAACCTTAATAATTAAGGTAAAATATTTATCTTATTAATCTGTACAAAATTCATATAATAAAATAATTATTATATTTATTCTAAAAATCACTTCATATATTATTTAAATAATATATGATTATATATTCATGAAAAATAATTAATAAAAACATTTCTATTTTAAAATTAATTAGTATAAAAATATACTTTATAATAATCAATAATTCTAAAATAAATGTACTTGTCATTATTCATGTAATAAATATATTTTTATTTACCACATAAATACATATACACATAATCTTGTACAAATCCTCATTCTAAAAATAAAAAAAAATTATACGTAAAATTTAAGATTTATTTATATAGAAAATTTCGGGTTGTCACATGGGTTAACTACCCTCAACTCCCACTAAGGCCGCGTTTGGCTAGCTTTAAAAAGCTTATACCTATTTAATTTAATTAAACTTTTATAATATAGTTTAAATTATGTCACATCCAATTAGATAATAAATCAAACATCTAGTTTAATTTAATTTAAATAACATATAATAATTTCTCCTTAATTCATATAGTCACATAATTAAATTTCTCATTTATTACTTATGTCAAATTCATTAATTCTCTAAATAATTATTAAATTAATTAAAATAACATTAGGCTTATTAAATATTCCTTTTAATTCAATAAGCTCGCATAAATACATACTTCGAATTATAAAGATTCTTCACATTAATTTAATAAATATAACGCATATAATTAAATTAATCTACCACAACTTCATCAATTAATTATTTAATCTAATAACAAATTCATCAAAAAAATATTTATTTAATCCAATAAATATTAAAATTAAGTTACAAAATATCGGTTGTCACTTATTTCCCCCCTTAAAAGGATTTTGTCCTCAGAATTATGACTCAAACAATTCGTCCCGTTACATTCCCCCCCCCCCTTACAAAGATTCTATCCCCAGAATCGTTTATAATACTCTAAGTAAATAAATGAGGATAATTCTTCATCATATTCTCTTTGACTTCCCACGTTGCTTCTTCAGTGTTGTGGTTCCTCCAAATTACCTTAACAGAAGGTATTACTTTATTTCTTAGAACTTGCTCTTTTCGATTGACAATCTGAACAGGAATTTCTTCGTAAGATAAGTCTTTGTCAAAATGTAGGGGTTCATATTCAATCACGTGCTTGTAATCGGGTTTATAGGGTCTTCGAACTGAGACATGGAAAACGTTGTGGACATTCTCGAGAGATGGAGGTAAGGCTACCTCATACACAACCTCTCCGACCCTTCGTAGAATTTCAAAGGGTCCAATGAATCTTGGGCTTAATTTCCCTTTCTTTTCGAACCTGATCTTTCCCTTCCAGGGAGAGACCTTTAAGAACACATAACTACCCGATTCAAACTCAACATTTTTACGGTGTGTATCGGCGTATTTCTTCTGTCTATCTTGAGCTGCTATCAATCTTGTTCGGATCACTTTGACTATTTTTGTTATTTGTTGTACCAATTCCGGGCCTAGTAATTGTCTTTCGCCAACTTCATCCCAGTATAGCGGAGTTCTGCACTTTCTGCCGTATAACGCTTCATAAGGCGGCATGCCAATACTAGCGTGGTAACTGTTGTTATAGCCAAGCTCCATGAGCAGTAAATGGTCATACCAATTTCCTTTAAAGTCCATTATACAAGCTCTTAACATGTCTTCTAATGTCTGAATTATTATTTCACTTTGTCCATCTGTCTGAGGGTGATATGTCGTGCTCATTCGCAACTGTGTACCCATGCATTCTTGTAGACGTTTCCAGAAGTTCGACGTAAAGCGCGCATCTCTATCTGAAACAATTAACACCGGGACTCCGTGCCTTGAAACAATCTCTTTCACATATAACCTCGCCAACTGATCTAAGTTGAATCTGATTTTGATCGGAAGGAAGTGTGCGGATTTTGTTAGTCGATCAACGATAACCCATACTGCGTCGTAGCCTTTCTGGGTTGTCGGTAGGCCAACCATGAAATCCATCGTAATATGTTCCCATTTCCATTCTGGAATCTCTAAAGGTTATGGCAACCCACTCGGTCTCTGATGTTCTGCTTTCACCTTCTGACATGTCAGGTACTTGGCAACACATTCTGCAACCTCTCGTTTCAAATTTGGCCACCAAAAATGTTGTCGAAGATCTTGGTACATCTTGGTACTACCAGGGTGAATCGAATATCATGAGTTATGAGCCTCGCTCAAAATTTCTTTCTTAATCTCTAGTACTGGCGGTACCCAAATTCTACTCACAAATCTCAATATTCCTTCCTTATCCATCTTAAATCTTGATTCAGTTCCTTCGGATATCTTCTTTTTCACCGTTTTACATTCTTCATTCTAAAGTTGAGCCTCCTTAACCTTGTCTAGAAGAGTTATACCAGATTGCATCTGAAACAACTTCTCATCAATCTCCATAGGACACTTCACTTCCAATTCCAGCTTTTCCATTGTTGAAATTAACTCCTCCTGATCGATCAACATCATCAGTTTCTCCCGACCCTTTCTACTTAAGGCGTCGACAACCACATTTGCCTTACCCGGATGGTATAGAATCTCACAATCGTAGTCATTAATTAACTCCAACTACCTTCTTTGGCGCATGTTCAAGTCTTTCTGTGTAAAAATATATTTCAGACTCTTGTGGTCTGTATATATTTCACACTTCTCCCCATAGAGATAGTGCCTCTAGATTTTCAAAGCAAAACCAACTGCAGCTAACTCCAAGTCATGGGTCGGATACCCCTTCTCATAATCATTCAATTGTCGTGACGCATACGCAATAACTCTGTCGTTTTACATAAGCAAACAGCCAAGTCCTTTATGTGATGCATCACTATAAACAACAAAATTTTTTGTATCATCGGGAAGAGATAACATAGGTGCTGAACTCAACCTCTTCTTTAATTCTTAAAAGCTTTCCTCACACTTCTTCGTCCAAACAAATTTCACCGATTTTCTAGTCAAATTCGTCAATGGAGTTGCAATCTTGGAAAAGTCCTGAATGAATCTTCTATAATAACCTGCCAATCCGAGAAAACTTCTTACTTCTGACGGCGTCTTCGGCTGATCCCAGTTAATCACAGCTTCGACTTTGGAGGGATCCACCAAAATTCCATCCCTATCGATCACATGTCCAAGAAATTGTACTCTTTCAATCCAAAATTCACATTTCAAAAACTTGGCATACAACTTCTCCCTTCTCAATGTCTCTAATGTCACCCTCAAATGCTCTTCATGTTCTTCCTTAGTTTTCGAATATACAAAAATATTATCTATAAATACCACTACGAATTTGTCCAAAAACGACTTGAACACTCCATTCATTAAGCCCATAAATGCTGCAGGAGCATTCATTAGACCAAATGACATTACCAAAAATTCGTTGTGACCATATCGTGTTCTGAACGCTGTCTTCAGTACATCCTCTGGTCTCACATTCGGTTGATGATAACCACTCCTCAAGCCTATCTTTGAAAAGTATCTCGCTCCCTTTAACTGATTGAACTGGTCGTCGATTCTCGGTAATGGATATCTATTCTTTATTATGACCTTATTCAATTCTCTATAGTTGATGCAGAGCCGCATTGTCCCATCCTTCTTCTTCACGAATAAAATCAGCGCTCCCCACGGCGATACGCTCAGTTGGATATACTTCTTGTCCAGTAATTCTTGTAGTTGAACCATCAGTTCTTTCATCTCTACCGGTGCCATTCGGTACGGTGCCTTCGATATTGGAGCCGTTCCTGGAGCCAAATCGATCACGAATTCAACTGCTCTATCTGGAGAAAGTCCTGCCAAATCATTCGAAAATACGTCTGCAAAATCCCTCACTACTGGTATTTTCTTTATTTTTGGATTCTCTTTACGACTATCGACTATGTAAGCTAGATATCCTACACAGCCTTGTCTTAACAACTTCCTGGTCTGCATCATCGTTAGACAACTAGCTTGTCTAGGAGACTTGCTACCATAAAATACAACCTTTGATGGAGTCATAAGTTTAATACGCTTTTTCTAGCAATCAATTACCGCCCCATAATTGGATAACCAATCTATACCCAAGATAACGTCAAATTCTCCAAGTCGAATAGGGATAAGATCTACATTCATGATATTACCCTTAATATCCAATCTACAGTTCTTATGCACGTACTTAAAAAGGGATTATTTCTCTATTCTCAATTTCTATGTTCATGGGGTATTCTAACTCGTCCTTACGCAATTCTAAGTTCTTAGCAAAGTCAACGAATATAAATGAACAAGTAGCACCCGAATTAAATAATACATAAGCATTAACTTTATTGATCAGAATGATACCTGACACCACATCACGAGACTGCACTGCATCCTGTACTGTCATGTTGAATGTTCTATCAGTCGATCGGTTGGTTGCAGTTGGTCCTGTGATAGTCAGAGTGCTTCCCCCACTATTTCCTATATTCCCTCCTGATCCTGTTCCTCTAGATCCGTTCTTAGGACAATCTCTTGTAAGATGATCCTTTGAGTCACAAGTGAAGCAGACACTCTTCTTTGGGTTAGGATAGTTAGGTGTTATGTGGCCTTCCTGACCACAATTGTAGCACGCTCGTTTTCCCTTCATGCAAACTCCCAGATGAGATTTTCCGCAAGTTGGGCACGCTTCATTCTTCTTCTTCTGCCCTCCTTGTTGACTTCCAGTTGACGAGTTATCAGACCACTTTATCTTCTGATTATGACTACCTCCCGTGCTACTCCCACCAGTCTTATTAATTCCTTCATTCTAACTCTTTTTCTTTTTCTGATCCTGATTATATTTAGTTACCGTATCTCTTCCACCTTCAGCGAGTATAGCCTTCTCTAACACTCCAGCAAAAGTGTTCAATTGGAACATTGACACCTAGTTATACAACCAGGGCTTCAGTCCCTGCTCGAATCGTCTTGCCTTTCTCTCATCAGTATGCACTTGATATATGGTGAATCTAGCCAACTCGTTGAACCTTATCGCATAATCTGTACGGACATACTCCCTTGTTTCAACTCCAGAAACTGAACTTCCATTTGGTTTTACGAGCTAGTTGGAAAGTACATCTCGAAGAACATCTCCTTGAATCTCTCCCAGGTTATTACACCTTCTCCTCCCCATACTTTGTTTGCCTGCCACTAATAGCTAGCTTCAGACTTCAGGATGAATGTTGCATATGCGGTCTTCTGGTCTTCCCTTACTCTGGCGACGTTAAACACCTTTTCCATCTCCATAACCCATGTTTAAGCTTCGATTGGGTTTATGGAGCCCTTAAACTCTGGCGGTCCCACCGCCTTGAAATCCTTGAACGAGGTGTGTGGTGGAGCTTGTGGTTGATTGTTAATTGCTCCGGCTAATAGGTTCACCAATTGCTGAACAGGGTTAGCATTGGCGTTATTGTTGTTATTCATTGGTTCTTCTTGAGCTTGTTAACTGTTTTGTCTTCTTCTAGGCGGCATATTTCTGTTAAGAATATATGCTTATTAGGTCTTTATTCAATCTCTTAAACATTTAAGGCTTAACTAAAACATTTAATCATAAATTCACTTAACACATCAATTCAAATAAACTCTATCATTTTATTTAAATCAAAAGTTTTAACATCATACGATAGCATCACTGCTATTTACATCAACTATCCCGAGATAAAGAATCTACAGGATTTAAACCATTAAAATATTCCTTTGTTTATAAACACATCAGAATTTACATCTTTAACTACCAGATAGGTTTCACATAATTAAACTAATCCTATTACTGCCTGTTAAAGCGCTGCATAGCCTTGTCACGTTCATCTTCCATAATACGGGACATCGTTCTGTGATTTAGCATATATGATGGTAGTTTTTCAAACTGGATTGGGTATCTCATAACTCGATCCTGGGCCTCATCCATTGCATTTTGAAGTGCAGAGTACGTTTCCCCAAGCTTAGCCTTCTTTGCACGACAATCCTCTTCTGCAAGATCAGCACGACGTGACTCTCTTACCCAACCCTCCTCTACTATGGCCAGCCTTTCTGAGCTCTCTTTCAGATCCTTCTTCAACTTCTCTATTTCTTCAGACTTCTACTCGGTTTGACCCTTTTCGTGAACCAAATCCCACTCCACGTTTCTTAAACATGTGTGAAGAGTCACAATTTCCCCATCCTTCTGCTCGATGGTACTCTGCTGAATAACAGTCTGCTCCTTCAGCTCTTAAACAATATCTTGTAACTCTACGTTACGATCATAAAGCGCATCATACATCTCAGCATCAATGTCTCGAGGCTCCTCCTCCATAGGTACTCGGGGTTCCTCCTCCCCAGCTGGACTAGCTCCTCTAACATCCGACATCCTGACAACAAAATTTAAAGTTTTAGTTACTAATATGTACTAGCGAGCACATAATTTAACACATAAGCACATAAAGTCTTTTATTATCTTCAATGAATTAAGAAATTCATTTATTAGAACTCGATAAGAGTTTACCACCACTATGTTCTCGATCTCCTACAAGGCTACTACCTAAGGTTGTTCCCCCACCTAAGGTTCATAACCTACAGCTTTGATACCAACCTGTGACACCCCCAAATCCGGGTACTTCCGTTTCCACAGGATTTGGTGTTCACTGTACAAATATCATCTATCTATCTACCCATAAATAAATGCAAACCATGCAATAGATAGAAATAAATAAATAAATCTTCCCCTTATAGGGTTACACCATCTGCATAATAAATACAATCCCAGGTCACTCTAACCTTAAACATCTGTGCGGAATCATAAACAAATAACAAGTCTTAAACAACATCAAGTCTGAATTTAAATACATAATAACAACAAGTCTTCTTCATTTGTTAACCTTGCCCTTGCCTTTATTAGTGGAAGGCTCGTCTGATCTTTCGTTCTTAACTGTAATGTTATTATTACGCAAGAGTGAGCACGATTGCCCACAAGTATAACAATATAACAATGAATAATTAATAACATGCGAATAAATCAAAGACTTTTGAAATAGGAAACTTAGCTTTTGAATCAAAAATGAATAGCAATAGACAAAAGAACATCTGAGGGTCATAAGACCTTGAACTATGTCCTAGGTTGTCAAGTGTTTATACTTGAAACTTTAACAGTCATAAGACTGTGGACTCTTCTTCTCGTACTTAGGGGGATCAGCCCTTAGTACCATACTGTGCACAATATTTTAACACTAACGCATAGATATTACCCTATACAGGGTTGTTCATCTCAGTTTGACATTAGAGTCTGCACCAAAGGAAGTTGGTTTGGATAATTCAACAAAGGTTCTAAAATTTAGAACGCTCATCAACTATGGACTAGTCGAATCGCTAAGGGTTCGCTAGTCTAACAAGGTTCAATCGTAACTGATATTTAAATTGAAATAAAATCTCAAGAGGTATACAATAGAATAAGTATTGTATAACAACATCATGCTTTGAAAGATTAATAAACTTTAATATAGCAAAACAGACTTGATCAATAATAATGAGAATTTGCTCGATGTAGAGAGGTAAATTTATCAACTTATATAATGATAACAAGTAGGGTTAGGAAACTTGCCTCGTGCGTAGATTACACGTTAATTTATACATATTCCTTGATTTAATCCTATATACCATTTACATTCACAATGTCAGTCAATTATAATGTAACTAGTCATCACAAGTTCATTCTCTTTGTCTAACTTTGATTATGATCATACTTGATCCAATTTCTACATTCATTGATGCACAATTTACACTTAATGAATAATAAGCTAACCATGTGTTTAATAATTCAATTCGCATATAATTGTGTTATTACTATTTTAAGAATTTATCTTAACGTCTCATTATACGTCTAACATAATTTTATGTTCCTTAGATTTGGTTACTATCACATTTCTGGACTTGAACACTTAAAAAACAATTCATTTCTGGACAATCTGCTAAGTGGCGCTGCGGCGCCACTGCTAGGCCTAATCTCGATGTTGCGGCGCGGTGGCGCTGCGGCTTGAGACCTGGCGTTGCGGCGTGGGACTTAAGGCATAGAGTTGGCGCCGCAGCGCGAAACTCCAGTTTTTGAATTCCAGTTCGCGTAGAACACAAAATCAAGCGAAATTATCCTTACATGGTCATTAAATTCACCAAATTAAACATACCCACATACTAGAATTCGTACATAATCATTACCCAACCTTTATAGATTGATTTTCACCAATTAAAACACATAATTACATAATCAAAACATGTAATTTCACTGTTCTTGATGTTCTTGAAGGTTTTGAACACTAAACATAAAAATTAACATTACGGATTCGTTATAACACCAAATCCATCCATTCAAAGTTTGATTTCTTCGTTTTAACATGCATAAGTATATACGAGTTTGAATTTTATGAAACAATATATGTTTGACATATTAAATTTATGTATAAGGGCCATATGGCCATATTCTATACTCTGTAACAATATACTGCATAATTTTATGAAACTGATGATATGGGAATCTATAATATATAGTAAAACATGCTATGCTAACATATTATCACATATATCCACATAAACAATACAATTTCCAATTTACAGAGACTTTACAGAAAACTTGAGAGCCAATTATTTTACAAAAACTTAAACAACGTAAATTTGAAATTTGGGGAAGAAGAGATTACCCTTGATTACTCTTCTTGGATTATACAAGGTGATAACAAGTTAACAACTCCCAATTTCTCACACTTCTTCTCCTTTAATCTCATTGATTCTCAAAACTCTCTCTCTCCCTCTCTGTTTTGCTTTTCCAGACTTAGCAAATAATAAAAAAGAAAAAGGAAGACGTATAATAATATAGGAACTGACGCGTTCTGGTCATTTACCTAATCATGGGTTAACTGACCTCAACTCCCACTAAGGCTATGTTTGGCTAGCTTTAAAAAGCTTATACCCATTTAATTTAATTAAACTTTTATAATATAGTTTAAATCATGTCACGTCTAATTAGAAAATTGATGAATGAGTTTTATACTTCTAATTGAATGCGTTTGAGCTTAATCTTTTGATTGATTTTAAGTGTTTGTGTCTATTCAAGCATGTTTTATGTTGTTTTGTAGGAATTGGGATAAAAGTTACTTGGATCGACGTTTGGGGTGGCTAGATTCGCATTTTCGGCTTGCCATTTACATGGCAGTCACTTCAGAGCCAATTTGAGTATTTCTTCGGACCTTATTTCGAAAAACTTAAAGAATAAGAGTTGTAGATCTACTTCTCTTCTTTTCGGATCATCTTGAATCATCAAAATCGGAGTTCGGACGAAGAAGTTATGACCATTTTTCCAAAAGACGTGGGAGTAGAAAATGTCAGAACATGTGGCAGCGCCGGGGCGCTGGGGAGCAGTGTTTGAGCGTCAAGCCCAGCGCCCGTTGGGGCGCTGGGGAAGGGCTGTGTGATGGCCTGGACGCGTTTTTGAGCGAATTTTGACACCTTTTTGACTCCAAATTGGATTGGGTTTGTTCCTAAGCTAAAAATTGGACTTGTAACCTATAAATGCATGATGTAAGACATAAAATAAAGAGAGAATACATATATTAGACTAGATTAAACACTCCATTAAATTAGAATCTAAACCCTAGTTCTTAATTAGCCATTTAAGATTAAAGAAAATTAAAGAACACTGAAGATCAAGAGCAAGAACAAGAGCAAGAGGGAGAGCATCAGATTTGCTGACAATAGATTTTATTCTCTTCTCTCATCATACTTTTATCTTTTAATGTCTATTCAATTGTGGATTCTTGGTTTTAATTCATTAATTATGAACTAACTCTTTTATTAAGATTTCAATTGAACATTTTATGGTTATAAATTAGTTTTTTAATTTATTCCAATTATTTGTGTCAAAGTGAGTTGTTTACCTTATCTTATGCTTATTGATTAATTATCTAATCAGTAATTACCTTGTTACTCTAGAAGGAATTGGGAAAGGAATTCTAGGGTTAGAACTGGGTATGATATCATGTGACTTAGTTATTTGCACAGTGAATAATTAGGTTTGTGAATAGAATGAGAATATCTATTTGTTGCATGTAACACATAAGGAATTGGGATTGTAGTGAGTTTAATTCAATTGTTTTGCATAAGGATATAACAAAATTAACTTGGATTAAATAGAAGGCAAAGGATCACTTGAGAAAGGGCTTTTGGCTTTTGAGAATTCCTGGTAACAATTCAGTAGACATAATAAATGGGATAATTGATTTATAGTTCATAATTGGGGATATTGGAGTCTTAATCCTTATTTACCTGAATTCAATCAAATCTTAGTTTTGTTTATTTGATTTATTTTAGAATAATTTCTCTTAATTGTTAATTTAGTTTTCTTAATTAGAAAATTCACAATTTGCAATTGTTTAAATAAAATTGATTTGGTTAAGAGTTAGTATTTGGTAATTTTTATTAAATAATTCCTCGTGGGAACGATACTCTACTTTCACTTTATTACTTGTTAACCGTGTATACTTGCACGTATTCATTGATTGCGAAATCGATCAACAATAATAAATCAAACATCTAGTTTCATTTAATTCAAATAACATATAATAATTTCTCCTTAATTCACATAGTCACATAATTAAATTTCTCATTTATTAATTATGTCAAATTCATTATTTCTCTAATTAATTATTAAATTAATTAAAATAACATTAGGCTTATTAAATATTCCTTTTAATTCAATAAGCTCACATAAATACATACTTCGAATAATAAAGATTCTTCACATTAATTTAATAAATATAACACATAATTAAATTAATCTACCACAACTTCATCAATTAATTATTTAATCTAATAATTAATTCATCAAAAAAATATTTATTTAATCCAATAAATATTAAAATTAAGTTACAAAATCTCGGTTGTCACATATTTAATTCTTTGCAAAATAGGTTATCGAGTAAAAGAGTCATTTTTAAAATTAAAAGTTTGTTACAACTTAAATGACTTGTATTATCCTTATCCTTATATGTTTTAGATATGCACTAATAATTACCTTTTCATTATCTATATGTATATACTATTTTATTATTATTTATTTTTTATTTTATTTTAAAATCTGGATATTACATCTCATATTCTCATCTCTTCTCCTCAAAACAACATAAGCTCTTGGCATGTATTAAATTTAGTGGTGTGGTGTGATTTTTGACGTTATATGATTTTCTTTTTACTCATTATGTAAGACTTTCACAAACTTTTTAAAAAAAATGAAAGAAAGCATATGCCTCTTCAATAACTCGAAGATAGAAAACTAGGGGAAGGTCCCTTTATAAGTAGGTCGGTTTTGGACTCCGGACTTTACATGCAATTGCTCTATTGGATGGAAGTAGGAAAGGCAGAAGTCTTGGAGAACTGCTTGAACCTAGCACCTACTTCTTATTAGATTGACAATTGCTGGTGCTTGCGGGACCGGGTGCTCTCGCATAATCTTTTCGTCTAAGTAGTTGAAGGGGCCAAGTTGCATAATGGTTTTGGCTATCTGATTATACTTCACAATTTTTTTCTTCTTTTTTTGGATGGAAGCAAGAGAAAGAGCCAAAAGTGGATTCAATAGGAGCACATTCTTACTTGATTCAAACACATTCTTGCCCCTTACTCCGAAAAGGGATTTGGTTCCTTCCTAGATTTCTTCCGTTCACAAATTACAAGTATTCATTTCCTTCTCCTTACATTCAAGTGGTGTGGTGTGGTGTGGTGTGGTGTGATGATTTGGTTCCATTTACAAATTACAAGTATTGGCTAAACAAGCTGGGATGACTGGATCTGATAACAATTTTTTTTATCTTTTTGATTTTTGATATTTTTGGTGTTGTACTTGTGTGTTAGATTTCTTTGGAAACTCTAGTGTTGAAGTTTGAAATTAATTTTTTTATTTGGTTAAAATAGATTTTAATTTTGGTTAAATATCGAAATAACCAAATAGTATATTAGAATATCAGTTATTATACTCGGATAATTGTTTGGATATTAAAGTTGTGTTTATTTCAGTAATCAATTATAATCGAATCCAATACACCATTCGAATAGAGAGTGTAACAGAATTAGACACCCAGCCTTTTAAGTGATATTCTATCTTAAGCCTTCGGTAAAAACTAAAGCCTTCAAGACTCAAGTGACATCCCGTGTTTGGGTAAAATCCAAAACTACAAAAGACATTGACGTGGCTGGTTCGCATTCCTTTTCACCCGTTCATTTTTCAAGCACACCTCGACAGGAGATACAAAATTACAAGGAGAGAAAGTTCCGTTCTAGAGAGAGAAAACAAAACCCTAACTCTCTCTCTCTCCTTCTCAGATTCCCAAATTTTTATCATCCCAAAATCTCCCCTGAATTAATTTCATCAGTCTCAAATTAAACCAGATCAGGCCATAAATCTCTCATGTATTTCGCTCCTTCGAAGCCATAAACAATGTCGGAACTCGCAGCAGACAAAAACCCACTGGTATCGCCCACGAGCTCCCGGTCCGTGACCGAGACAGTGAACGGCTCGCATCGCTTCGTAATCCAGGGATATTCGTTGGCTAAAGGCATGGGAATCGGCAAACACATCGCTAGTGAAAATTTCACCGTTGGAGGGTATCAATGGGCGATATACTTCTATCCAGATGGCAAAAATCCTGAGGATAATTCAACGTATGTGTCGGTTTTCATTGCCCTAGCTAGTGAGGGCACGGATGTGAGGGCCTTGTTCGAGTTGACTTTGGTTGATCAGAGTGGGAAAGGAAAGCATAAAGTTCATAGTCATTTCGACCGATCGTTGGAAAGTGGGCCATATACGCTGAAGTATAGAGGCAGCATGTGGTAAGGTTTTGATTTGATTATGCCGTTCTTCAAGTCTTTCTTTTTTTGTGTTATGCTCTTTTTTTGCCCTTAAATTGAAACTCCCATTTTTGAAAAGTGATGAATTTTAATTAATGTTGACATGTTGTCAAATTCCAGTTAACTTCCTAACTCAATGTAAATCACAATTGGTCTTAAATGAGACTCAACTTTTACCAGTTTTTTCTTGAGCCATCATTTGGAATACATGTCACTTTTTAGTAAATATTTAGGAATGAGACTTTTAACTTAGGACGGATGGAGTATTTTGAACTTTGAATGGAACGTTTTCAACATTATTTGACGCAACAAGTTAATTGTTGATTGATGCAGATCACATTCACTACTTATTTCTGAACAAGTTGATTGAAACATATTGTAATAAGCAATTTATAATAGAAGACAAAAGTTGATGAGAGGTTAAAAACTAACAAAACTAACAGGTTAATTTTTATTGAAATCTAGTTGTGTAAGGTAGACAAAATATCAAAACTTGGTGTGCTCACTACCAGTTAAAAGTGGGAAGTGTACTGCTCTTTCTACACATATATATTAGACTTGATCGCCTGATATAATTTGGGAATGGTTGTATATCATGCTGTGGGATCATATGTGGGTAATTGATACTGTATTAAATTACTGGTAGAAAGTGCGATATTTCGAAATCACCAGATGTGATCATATATTTATGGTGGCCAATATTGGAATATGCCTAGGGCTTCATAGCAATTTGGAACGCATGACACACACACACACACACAAAAACATATATTTATATATGTGTGTATGTGCGTATACATATAATACACAAATATATATATATATATATATATATATATATATATATATATATATATGTTCGTTATAATTGATCTAGTTAGTAAGCTTTATATTAGAGAGATTAGATGAATCTATGTTACTAGGAACGCGGATCACTACGTTACAAAATACCATTACATAAAACCAGGAAAGAAAATGCCAATTGGTATGGAACAGTGAATGATTGGGTCAAGAGGCCGCCTTGTCAGAATTCATGGTTGGGTCACAATAACTAATTTGGAGCAAGGGAACCCTTATTATGGAACATGTACATATAATATACATAAAATTTCAACATAATGATCTATGCTAAATGGCAAAATCCGTGAATATCAAAGAAGACCAGTTCACCAATATATTTGCATGTGGCTAGGTTTTTTTAATGAGTAGTCCAATATTCAACAATAATTACATTAACTGACTGCCTTATAACTGATTATTCAATTAAAAATTAAATACCCTATGCGGGGAGTCTCATTTCTTCAAGAAGCTTACCAATCGGGATGCTAATGAATTCAGGTCAATTATTAATTTGCTGCTCTCAATACATATTTCTTCCTCTATTGATAAATGGGTTTGGACTCTACAACTTTTTAGTAGCTTTTCTTGTAAGAGCTATTTTCCTTGCCTCGTGTCCCAGTTATGTTTCCTTTGACTTCTAAATTTGGAAGGCAAAGGTTCCAAGATCTAGGCAATTTATTTGGTCTTTTTCTCTACGAAAGCCGAGTACTATGTTCTTCTGAGGTGCCTACAAACCCACAAGATTTCGTCCAAAAATCTGTGTTATTTGTAGGCTCATGAACCACATTTTCATGAATTTTTGCATTGTCCTATTGCTTAGGGTTTATAAAACTCTATTTTTTAGAGTATTGGGAAGGAGTGAGTGTGTTATGCATCGATGGAGGATTTGTTGTTTTCTTTATCCAGTTCAGAGGTTTTGGAGGGAGGAAGCATGTTAAGATCTCTTTTTAGGATCCTATTAGTGTACCTAACACACTAGAAAAGTTTGAGAGATTTCTTTTGGTCGGGAGCTAGTGATGAGTGGAAGGATTATTTGGTTGGGTGGAAAACAATGCGTCTTTCTTAGTAAGAGGGAGGATTTGGGGCTGAGTAATTTTGCTCTCAAGAATGTTGTTTTGGTTGGTAAATGACTTTGGAGATTTCCTTTGGAAACACATTCTCTTTGGCACGAGGTTATTAGGAGCAAATTCGACATGCATTTGAATGGGTGGGATGTTGGACCCTTGATTTATGTTACTCATGCAAGTCCTTAGAAATTCATCACCCAAGATTATACTTCTTTATTCGACATTTGAGATATGAAGTTGGGGATGGTCATCGAATTCGATTCTGGGAGGATTATTAGTCGGGAGTTAACCATTTTTCTCTTGTTTTTAATTGTGTCTGTCGTATTTCTTAACTTCACGATCCTCCCATTTTTAACTTCATAAAGTGTAATGGAAACACACTTTCTTGGAATCTAATGAGATGAAATCTCTGCTAACATTGCTTGATTCGGTTCATTTATGTACCTCTTCTTATAAGTGTATGTGAACTTTAGATTCAATTGGTTCCTTTTCTTGTAAGAGTTACTTCTCTTTTTTGACTCGGTCTATTGTACCTCATCCATTTCAATTGTCTTCGTACATTTGGAAAGCCAAGATCTCTTCTAAAGTCAAGGCTTGCGTGGTCTGGGGTTTTACAAACATTAAATACTAATGATCTTTATCAAGGTCTCAGTTCTTACAAAGTTTTATCTCCGAACATTTGTTTTATGTGCAGGCAAAGTAACGAGACACATGCTCATTTATTTCTGTTTTGTCCTGTTGCTTGGGGATTGTGGGGCTACTATCTCTTTGGAGTGCTAGGAGAGGAGTGGGTGTGTCCTACTGCGGTGAAAGATATGTTATTAATTTGCTTTAGAGGATTTGGAAGTAAGAGGGATGCCAAAATTATATGCAAGTGTCTTCTTTTCTGTCTTGTGGGGAATTTTGAATGAGCGTAATGCTAGGTTGTTTAGAGAAAAGTACTTATCTTTAAAGCTATTGAATGATAGGTTATTTTTCATGCGTCTCTTTGGGCTTCTGCTATGGGGCTTTTTAGAAGTATCTATGTTACTAATTTATGTAGAGATTGGAGGGCTGCACTTTTTTAAGTGTTTTTTTGTTTTTGATCTTTTAGTCTACTAAGGGTCTCTATTAATAAAATTTCTTTTATCAAAAATAAAAATAAAGTGTGGGCTTTTATATTTGTTTTGGGGGTGGGGGTGGGGGTGGGGGTGGGGGTGGGGGTGGTGGGGAGGGGGGAGGGTGTTAGAATTGAGCGTAACAGAGACATTTAACTTTTACCTTGTTACGGTATAGGATTACTTTTTTCTTCTGTATGGGCCTTTGCTACGGGTAACCTTTATAGCAATTTCTGTTCATGATCTTTGTAGAGATTTAAAAGCTACTCTCTTTTGTGTATTACCTTTTTTCCACTTCTTATAGATGGGTGGACTGTGTTGGCTATGCATGTATTCTCTCTTTTCATTGGATAATATTTTTTTATTTATCTAAAAAACAATAAAATTAAATCCCTATAATTTCCATATGTTCAGCTCTATATATTTGTATTTTCTTTTAAATATATGGCTCTTTAATTTTTTTTTGGGCAAGTGAGGTATTATATTACTCAAAAACACCCAAATATACATGTTTATATGGGACATACTTCAAGTCATAAATACAGAGAACCCAAAGCACACACACTAAAGTGTGCACGTACACACACACACATACATATATATATATATATATATATATATATATGTATATATCAAATTCCAAGAGTGGCGTTGAATGGGACAATTCCATTTGCTGTCCAAATTTGTATCAAGCATATTGGTGGATAGTTGTACATCACTGCCAAAAGAATACTAGAGTGACCAAAAATTGAGAACCTCAAAAGCACTGTAGTTACCTGGCACACCTATGGTCCACATGTAACACCCCAGTCATAGGGGGAAAATTTGTCTGTATATGAGGAATTAAGTAACTACCAATAGTACCTTCAAGTCATGACCTTTTGGGAGCCTGTGGTGGGCTAGATGATCCAAGAAGATGCTATTGGGCCAGTGGCTTGAGGCCTTATTTGGATGGATTTAATTCGATTCGGACTTGGGATTTGACCCAAGATTTGTTCCGGACTCGGGATTTGACCCCGAGTTGTTTCATATGGTATCAAAGCCAGGTTCTCGAAAGCTCGGGTCGGGTCATCCGATCGGGTTGCCGGAGGTGGGGACACGAAGACTGGTGGTATTATCCCATAATGGAGAGATGAAGGTCCGGAGGTGGGGACACGAAGCCAGCCGGTATTATCCCACAATGGCTAGAGAGGCAAAGATCTTTGGGTCGTGTGTGTGATCGGTTCTGACGGGGACGTCAGAAATTTAAGTGGGGGAGTTTGTAACACCCCAGTCATAGGGGGAAAATTTGTCTGTATATGAGGAATTAAGTAACTACCAATAGTACCTTCAAGTCATGACCTTTTGGGAGCCTGTGATGGGCTAGATGATCCAAGAAGATACTATTGGGCCAGTGGTTTGAGGCCTTATTTGGATGGATTTGATTCGATTCGGACTTGGGATTTGACCCAAGATTTGTTCCGGACTCGGGATTTGACCCCGGGTTGTTTCACCACACCATGTGGCGGATAAGACAGCCAGCTGTGACACAACACCACCAAAGAATTCCAGTTGCATCAATGCACTCGTCTTCCCCCAAACCTGAAAATCCTCCTTTTTGGCGACACTGGCAGTAGGAAAACATCTATAGTCACCAAAATGAAGCAAAAAGACCCACTTTAATTAATAACACATGCGAAAGTGGATTTTAAGAAACTGAAATTTAGCCGATCTAGTACTAGCTTTAATGGCTTGGTAAGGTATGAGAAATAGTTGCCAAAAATGATTACTGTAAATGGTGCTATTAATTTTCTTGGCATCTCTCTATGTAGAAGTTGTGATTTTGCTAAACGTGCATCCTGTTATATTGCTAAATATGAGAATCTCTTAATCAATTTTTTGGTACAAGTTTAAAACTCACATAATACTTCCTCCATTTCAAAATTAAGAGCAATATTGAATTTTGGAAAGTCCATTTGAAACATTTTTAATTCAAAATTTATATAAATTTAATTAGTTTTAGTCAATAGAATTCTGAATATTATTAACTATTTAAAAGTACCATTAATCATGATATTATTTTCAAAACTTTTATTTTATTTATTTATTTATTTATTAATTTGTTATTTTGGTGGAGATTACAATGCATGAGGAGAGTACAAGTCTTTCCAAAACAAAAAAAATCAAAGGAAATAGCAGGAAAACATCAAATTAATGTAGCAACGCACGCCAGTCTTTTTGAAGATCAGCCAAAGATATTCCTTCAAAAGCTGTTATTGCATGAGTCCAAAAAAGAAGCAAAGAAAGACATTTTATCCCATAGCTAATCAATATTCGTTGTCTAGCCGCAAAAAAAATCTAGCATTCTTGTCGATTCAAATTCCCCACAAAATGGCAAAACAAGCACATTAACAAATAATTCTCTCGTCATATGTATGGCCAGCATAATAAAAGATCACCGAATAAGGACATCTAGCTTTCACCCAACATGCTAAACCATAGTTGTCATGACGTCGCCATGCGTCACCTAGGCGACACCTAGCTAGAGAAAGACAAGGCGACGCTTTGGACGCCGAGCTGCCAATGCTCATGCCTTGGTAGTTGACCCCATGATTCATTATAACCCATGGATTTGTTATGTGGTATAATTTTATTACTTATTAGACTTTGTAATGCGTAATATTGACTTATTTAATGTTTTATTTTTTACGTAGTGTTTGTTGACTTGTTCTACTAGTTTCAATGTCAATTGTTTCATTTTTGAATTTTGATTATGGAATATTCGTATAATTGTTTTTAATTGTATTCCATGGTGTTAGTTATGATGTTTTGAATTTTAATGTTTATTAAGTTTTATTGTTTAATATAGTTTTGAAGTAAAATAAACAAATGTATAAATTGCATATTGTTAACTATTTATCGTCATATGGACACCATGTCGGGAGCCTAAGCGTCTTGGCGGTCAACTAATGCCGCATCTCGCCGTGACACCGTAACAAATATGTACTAAATAAACAATACCACAACCACTAAGCCGTCGAACAGTGAATAAATAAATGAGAATGAAACATGGCTTAAAGTTGCGGGAGCGGTCTAGGTTGAATAATGTTTTTTTTTCATAATTGTTTCGGCTTCAGCTTAGGTTTCGGGCAATACACATCATTATACTAGTTTCAAATTTATTTATTTATTATTTTTATTAGTTAATATATGAATATAGATATTTTATTCATTATTCTTCTTTTATTGCACAAAAAAGTCCTATTGTTTGATATTACTATTTTTACTCCCTTTGTTCCCCAAATAAGTCCCATTTGTTGGTTTTCCTTTGCACCGTTATTTCACCTTGATTTGTCTGTTATGCTATTATTTCTCCTTGATTTCTCCGTTACATCGTTATTTTGTTTGGTTATGGCGAAATTTTGCCTATACGCAATTTTACATTGATTATTCTTGAAATTACAATTTTGTGACTCGTTATCGGATCGGCAAGTAAGGAAACCAAATCGATACGTGAAGATTTCGGCAACTTGGTTCATAATTTAAACCATGAATGATACTTTCCGGACTTGGCGCTTTGTCACCGTCCATACCAAAAACCTGATTGAATGAATCATGCCAATTTTAAATTTGAAATGTCTCTAATTGACTTTTTAAAGTTAATATTGATCTTATATTTTGGAACAGAGAAAGTGTTATATTTCTCTTCAATTCTCAATGCTTTTAGAATCAGCTTATGATTTTATTTCAGTAGCATATGATGTTTCATTTACTCCAGAAATGAATTGTTGACCCAAGTCTTTGAAGCACAGTGTGGAGGAGAGACGAGACTCAAAAGAGCACATTATAATTTTCTTCAATTCTAAATGCCTTTCGAATCAGCTTATGATTTTGTTTCAGTAGCATATGATGTTTCAGTTGGTCCAGGAGTGACTGAGCACAGTGTTCGAGGAGAGATGGGATGAGTAAGGGCACTTAGAAGTTAGAAGGAATGGTGGATTTGAGATTTGGCCTCTTTTTTTAATTCCCCTTTTGAATGTAGACAATATTAGAAAGCCTTGAGGGGTACAACTGGATTCATTATTCAATCTCTTTAGCTGTAAATCAAAGCAGTCCTGAAAATTTGAAGATTCCATCATGATTTACACAAGCATTGCCTTCAATAAACGGATTATGGGTGCTGGGGGTGATCAGTTTGACTGCTAGATAAGGAATATTAAATTGCAGAATACAGACTTCATGACCATG
This sequence comes from Panax japonicus, assembly GCA_020205505.1. Lineage (NCBI taxonomy): Eukaryota > Viridiplantae > Streptophyta > Magnoliopsida > Apiales > Araliaceae > Panax > Panax japonicus. The sequence goes on from CM035112.1 coordinate 12,676,611, forward strand.
GTTAATAGTAGTTTTTATCTTGTACAATCTTCCCAATCTAATTTTTTGGTTTTCTTTCTGATATGAATTGGATAATATTTTATGCAAATTAATTGATCCCCACGTTATACAGTGGTAACTATGGAAGTTAAATTTTTCATTCATCTGCTGGTGTTCTCCACTATAGACGCTTACATTCCTTTTGCTATTATTTAGGGGATACAAGCGTTTTTTCAGACGAGCTATGCTTGAATCTTCAGATTACCTGAAAGATGATTGCTTGAAAATCAATTGTACTGTTGGAGTGGTCGTTTCTGCGATAGATTGCTCAAGATTACACTCAATTCAGGTTCCGGAATCTGATATTGGAGCACATTTTGGTATGCTACTGGACAATATGGAAAGTTCAGATATCACCTTTAACGTAGCTGGGGAAAAGTTCCATGCTCACAAGTTGGTATTGGCTGCTCGATCACCTGTTTTCCGATCTGAATTCTTTGATGGACTAGAGGGAGATGAACAAGAGATTGTTGTTAAGGATATGGAGCCCAAGGTTTTTAAGGTGAAACTTTGTTATTGTAGTTCTTCTTTATTCCAGTCAATTAGTTGTTTATATTTTTTTTTGCTTTTGGAGTGGTATTATTATGAACCTTATTGCTACTTCTGCTTCTACTATTCTACTACTTGCTATATGTCATACTTTATACAAATTCTTACTGAAATTCATGTTTCTGCCAAGACCAATTGTGTTTTCTTCACTTTACCAGTGAAAGATGGTTGATGTTTGAATTAGGTGATGTACTTCTCTTTCTGTTGTTTTGGGTTTTGTTCTGAAGTTATTTGTTATATGACAGGCGATGCTGCACTTCGTTTACAGAGATGCACTTTCAGAAGATGAATTAGTGGCTTCTAGTTCTTCTTGTTCTCCTGTATCTGAGACATTGACGGCAAAGTTGTTAGCAGCAGCTGATAAGTATGATTTGGGAAGACTCAGAAGAGTGTGTGAATCTCATCTCTGCAAGGATATATCTGTGAACTCTGTTGCGAGAGCTCTTGCTCTGGCAGATCGTTATCGTGCCACAGAATTAAAAACTGTTTGCCTTCGATTTGCTGCTGAAAACCTTGCAGGTTTGTGGATTATTTTCTTGTTTCCCTTGATTTGGTTGCTTTTATAATCAAGCTTCTCTGCAGAACCTTTTTATGACTTGATGCTTTCTACACATTTTTAGTACTACTTTCTATACTTGTGTGAAATCAATACATTTTTCCACATCTGTGCATTGGGCAGATTTTCTTACAAATCCTAAATACCAATTGTATGACTATGCTTACTTGTTTGGGTTGTTAAAGAGAGAAGTGCTAAGGTTGTGTGATCTATAAAAGGTGCTACTGCTATTTATGTTTTGTAGAAACTTACTGTCAAGCTTATACCATTAACATTGCGCGGGGTAGTGAGTCTCGTTCCCACCTCTTCTTTTGTCGCTTGTAGCTTGTGGACATTATATGCCATGTTTGATGAGGTGTGTCATCGGTCTGTAGAGGATCAAGTATGAGGTGTTCATACAAGTAAGGATCCTAAGGTGTTTCAGCAGAGCTGTTTATTTATCTAACTGAGTTTATGCAAACGAAATTCCATAATATTTTGAGAGCAGTGCCTTCCCTTGCAGTTGTTGAGGGAGAGGGTTTCTTTTTCTGGCCTTGCTGTGGGCGTCAACTATGTGTGTATGTGGTGGGTTGTTGTGGGGGGATGTGTTTAGAAGATATGATATGGTTCCATAATTATAGTTAGTCATATCCCATATCCCATAATTATTGTGTATAATTATTGTGTATACATAGCTGTAATTAGAGATTACCATAAATATACTTTTTATATAAACCAATGTAATTGAGATAAAATTATCAAGGACTTATAAACCCAAACTCTGAGTATTACTTTCTGCATGGTATCAAAGCTATGTTCTATTAACAAAGCTATCTCGTTGCTCATTAACAGGAGCTATGTTCCATTAACAAAAACTACCTCGCTACTCGTATTTTTCTTCATAAACCTAGCAAGATCAGTTGCTACTTGTATTTTTCTTCATAAACCTAGCAAGATCAGTTGCTATTGAGAAATTGAGGCCATATTAAGGCTCTACACTGTCAGGCGACTAGCACCAGAAAAAATTCTCCGCCACCCACTTACCCACGCTCCTCCACGCGCCACCTCACGCGTCTGTTGCTGACGCCACGCGCCATCATTGGCCTGCGCGTGAGCCTTTTCGGCGACTTTTTCCAGCGTAGTTTCTTCCAGGGTGGTCGTTTCTCTCTCCTCTTGTCATCTACAATGGTCTTATAGAATGAAATTCAGGTTTGGTTGGTGTTGAGCTTACTGTTGGTTCATGTGGCCTTGTGCTGCTTATTGTTAGTTATTCAAAAATTCTGTACTGGTTTTCTGATAGAATTTTTGATTGCTTATCGTGCTGTTATTTTTCTAATAGTCTACACTCTTTGACATATAAGCTTCCTTGCTGCTAATTGAAGTGGTTAACATAAGAGTGGGTTTTAAAGTGTAATACAATTAATTGCACTACTTTGGTTTACTTGAATTACTCTGCCATTTTTTAAGCCTTTATATTATCCTAGTTGATTTTTCCTTGGATACTCTTGTTGCTCCTATTACCTCATCATGGAAGAATCTAGTTCCATTAATAGTGCTGGTACCACTGTAACAAATAAAAGGTAGTTGATTCGAAATAGTGCAGGTATTGTTTCTCATTGTGCACAATCAGGTATAAACTCTTGTGCTCTTAATGTCTCATCTACTTGCACTAGTTGGATCATTGACCCGCGGGTGCTTTAGAGCATATAATTGGGTCCTCCAATCTCTTTACCTCATACACGCCTTGTTCTGGAAAAGATAAAGTTCGAGTAGCTGATGGTTCTTTTTCTCCCATCTCTGGGAATGGTTCAGTAATTTGTACTCCTTCATTAACATTATCATCTGTTCTTCATATCCCTTCATTTGCCGCAAACTTATTATATGTCCAACACCGTACCGAATCCTTACATTGCTCATTTGTGCTTCCATTGTTTTCACTGTTTTTTATGTCGGCTATTAGGTATTAGGTTATGTATATTCGATTCTAACCTAAATATATCAAGGATTGAATGGGCTTGTGAGATTTAGGACAAACCTTAATAAGGGATTGAAAATTGTCCTATGTTCGCAAACCAGCTATTTCAACCCCTAATCACCAAACAAACCAATACCTGAGATATCGAACCTAACGATCAACAAGGAAAGAGAAAGAGAAAGAAAAGAAGATCCGTGTCGTTAGCTAACCAATAAGTCACGCCTTCTTAGCGTAGCCTCTCCGTTGCTCCTCATCGGTACCCACGTACAGGGACATTAGTTCCCCTTCTCCTGCGCTCGATCAGCACCTGCAAATCTCTCCGTGGGTTGTTACATCAGTTTTAAGGGGTATCCCTCTTTATCACTGTGTGTTTTGTAGCTTAGCAGAGGTAGACATAACATGTTTGCCAAATTACCATTTGATATCCTGTGCTTATTTTCCTTGGTGATCCAGGACGAGCCCGTGAGACATGGTTGGACCAATGTAAGAGCCTTTTGAAGCCCATAAAAATAAAAGATTCTAGAAATTATTTTTATTAAGTTAATTTATTGTAATTTGGATATCTTATAGAATCCAGTTGCATCCAGCCAACTGAGATCTTAGATTAACCAGAACCATCATAATTTGTCACCACCACAATAACCCCTCTCAGCAATTGCAAGGAGAAAAATTAAATCTCCTTAACCCCAATCCCTGACCGTTCTAGTCGCAACCATGCAGGAAGTCCGTAGATATTATACCCTTCCTCTCATCTCCATACTCGACCGGGCCACTGCCACAAAAGACAACCCAGATATACCACCTTACACATCCCTGTTCTAGACAGAAAGGGGAAGAAAAAAATGAGAAAGAAGAGAGAGAAGCCGCCATGTCGTCGCTCTCTCAGCACCATTGCCACCGTTGTGCCTTCTCACCACCATAATTGCTGTCTTCGCCTCTTGTGCACGCTGCCAAGAGATTTGACTTCTGGTGCAACCTCCATCGAGCCTTGTGCGCCTATTTGTGTGAAGTGGGGAGGTAATTTGTGTGCGCCTCTGCTCAATTAACAACTTAATATCCCTTCCCACATTTATCATCTAGTCACATGTAGTTATCCCATTACTGAGATCAGATCCCTATAGTTTATTAGTTTGACAAAGTTATTTACTTAATGTGTTTTAGTTTCAGCCCATTTGTTTATTTTCTAGTCAATTAGGTCCTTGTAAGTTTAGGAAAAAGAAAATAAGTCAACAGAGAAAGGGCACAAGAAAGAGAAGGTTAGAGAAAAGAAGTTTGAAAAAACAGTATATATTGTTTTTTACAGGAATCAAGGTAAATACAAGTGAAATCGACATAAAACTTGAAAGATATAGTGAACTCGATGCAAAACTTGATGCCTATATGCTGCAACAAGATGAACACCTTAAAACAATTGAAGATTCCTTCAATACAGACAGCAAATGCAACAAATGTTCAAAAGTCCAATACCAACAAAAATTGACGTCCTTATGGAGTGCACTGTCAAAAGAAAAGAAGCTTTTCATGAGGATTTTGAGGGTCCACCTCCTGGTTCTAATTACATGGTACTCCTGCAACATGGATCCAATCCACGTATAAATCTACATGCTCTAGACACTAGGATGAATGTAATAAATAGAGGAGAAAAATTAGTTATTGGCGACTTCAATGATCATGACTCCGAGGCATTCTTTGATTGGATTCATAGTTTGAAAAATTTCTTTCGTTTGTATAAGCTAACTAATGAGGGAAAATTTTCTTTGTTGAAGCGAAATTAAAGGGGACAATTTGAATTTGGTCGCTTCAACATCAGTGGAATCCATATACAGTTACAGTTGCAAGAAGATGGGAAGATATCTAAACTGCAATGACACGGCATTGTACCTTGAGATTATAAATAGCTAGCATATCTATAGTTATTGAGTTGGTGCAATGGAGTAAATTGTAGTATTATCCACTTCATTAGTTTACAAGTTGGCTATGTGGTCCTAGTTTTCTTGGGTTAAAGTAATTCCAATTTCTACGTATAGTTGAGGATTGATGAGGATTGAATCTAAAGATTGAAGGTGGTGCAACCTTGGATGGACTCTTTCTTATGGATGATGGTATTCAAGCTGCTAAGGTTTTAACATCAATGTATCGTCTAGGGTTGAATATGTAGATTGAAGGTGTAGTCTTGGACGAAATCTTTCTTATGGGGGATACTATTCAAGTTACCCCAAATAGAGTATACTTTGAAAAGGGCAACTTCTGTTAGACCTCTAATGCCAACCCAAAGGAGTGAACTAGCTATTTGTGGAGTCTATTAGATGTAGGTCGGTGGGGAAGTCGTCATCAATCCCATCAAGCCCTCCAGTTACTAACAGACCTAATTGCTCTGCAATTTATTCTCACGCTAGTAATAATCCTCCATCTACATGTTACAATTGTCATGGTTTTGGACATATATACATTGATTGTCTGTCCATACGAATGAATGTTACCACTTCCCCTAACCAGGTTGCCATATTTGTAAAGGAGCTTGGAAATACAAATTTAAACAAAGAAGATTGTAAGCTTGCATGTGACGAATATGTATCTAGTGAACAAGATTTGGCTGTTGATGCTCATTTGGATGGATTCCTAGGTGTTCTTTGACCTTTACTTTTACCCACAAACGGAAGGATACTCCTAAAATCCATTGTGGGAGAATTTTTCAAACAACGGTCTAGTATGCAGGAAAATTGTGCTCTTTTGTGATTTGATACTAGAAGCTGCACTAACACTATTTCTAAGAAAGTTGATATGAAACTTTGGTTAAAAGGAGAGTTTCACCCGGAGCCATATGTTATTGCATGTATTACTAATATAAAGTTACCGGCTATTCAGGGGGTGTTTGATTACATTTTAAGTTGACAAGCTTAGAGATATTATTATGTGAAATTTTTCCCCTTAAGGTTTTGCTACGTCATTGTATTCCAGGTATAAATTAGGGAGTTAATTATCTTAACTAAATCATAACTAGTGTTAATTAACCACCGGTTTTGTCAGTGTTGTGTTAAACAGTCCCTGTCAAAGGCAGGTCCCCTCGGAAGGCCATCAAAGCACCGACATTGTCACGTCATCCCACCAGGATTGTCCAAGGAGCCAAGGCAAAGACTTGAAAATCACCGCCAAAATAGGCCAAAATTTGCTAAGTATGGGAAATTGGCAAGAAAATGTTCCAAGTATGGGAGACCTCACTAGGTGAGTCACCATGAGGAGGTACCCCATACCATCACCAAGTGCCCACCTCACATTTCCACAAACAATCATGAAGGGCTAGAGAAGGAAGTCCAAACAAGAAAGATATGAAAGCAGCTAACCAAAGCAACTAGAAAGCGAGGAGGGGAAAGGAGGGAAGGGACCCCTAGGGTCGGCCCCAAGGGGTACCCCCTAGAGGTTCCCACCTCTCTTTGCTCAACCTTTCATTATCAACACTTGCTAAAAAATGGGCAAGTTATGCAAGAAGGTAAGACTTGAAGGAGCCAAGGAAGAAGCAACTATGAGTTGAGGTTCCACCCCTAGGGGTTGACCTTAGGACCTAACCTCTCTCATGAGGGGCTGCGTCAACTACCTCACTAAGCTCTCAACACTTGGACAAATAACATAGACTAAAAAGGTTTCAAGGAAGGAGAAGTCAAAGCTTCCAAGAAGATAAGAAAGGAAGAAGAAGAGGGGATCTCGCCCCCAAAAAGTCTGCCCCAAAGGGTAGGCCGACAAGGGGAGATCCTCTCCCCGTGCTTTTTTTCTCCTATAGCACTTTTCCTAGCCATTGGCCAAGATATGGAGGTTCAACTTCATGCAAGCATCTTGTTGCCTAATTTTCTTACTAGTACTTAACACGCAAATATACACATTCGTTTGTAATATTTAGCAAGCAAGGATATCGTTCCCACAAGGAAATAAACTAAAATTTATCAACTACTAATTTCAATCGGATTAATCGTATTTAAACTACGAATAGTGGTTGTAAATTGGAAATTTAAATTAACAAAATTAACTACGAAAATGAATTAATATCTTAAGATTACAACTTCCCTTAGTATTTCATCTAACCCAATTCACTTCCTATTTAATTAGTTAATTAACATAAATCGTTAACCAAGAATTCTTAATAATATTCACGCACTTCTTCTGAAAGACACGTAAACAAATCCTCCTAAATCCGGTCTAAGGATCATTATTACAAGGAAAACCCTAATCAGTTAACTCACTATATTCCTATGTGAATTAAGTCAATCAGGGTTTCAAGCACACATTTTTTCAATGGTTATAAAAGACAAAAGTATATTCCTATCACACATGCTAATCATATTAACCGTATTCAGATTATATGAACAGATGTTATTATATTCAGATCTCAACCTATACTCAAATTTTCAATTTTATATAGATTATCACAGTAACTGCTTGCCTAACAATTAATCAACAAGCACAAGATATGATAAACGATTCAAAAGTAATCAACTTGAATTAAATAGAAAGCATCAGTCTAAATTACATACTAAATTCCGTGGCAACCTTAATTAAAAGTTTAGTTCATAACTATGGAAAACATCATCCAGATAATAAATAAAAACATCCCAGAGATTACAAGAATTAAAGATAAAATAAGGGAATAGAAGAAACTGTGATGTTGCTCCCAATCTCTATCTTGATCTTCAAGCTCTGCAATTCTCCTTTGTGTTCTCCCGTGTCGTCAATGCAAATCTCTTGTTACGTTCTTCTCAAAGTCCTCTCCAATTTGTAGTAGTCAAAACCCCCATTAAGATTCCTTTTTTGACTTAGAATTCTTCCCAGGTAACAAAATTTTCCTTCTCTAGCCGTGCATGAGCGCCTAGGTGATCAGCCCATTCCAAGCGCCTAAGTGCTTGACTGGTGCTCCATATTTACAAAAATGTCATTCAACTCATTTTTTAATGTTTTTTTTATTCTTTTCTCCAAAATGGCATATATGCCCATCTAGCTCTGTCCTGCAATAAATAAACATAAAAACAAATAAAATAATCCTAAAAACACTTGAAGATAACAATAATTAAGCTCGACAATACTTGATTCGTAGTTATGAAACCCACTCATCACATTCTTTAAGGATTGAAGCAAGCAAGGAAGCAAGAAGGGTGGAGGGAGTGCCTCACCCCCTAAAGTCAGGCCCAAAAAGGGTTGGCCCCTAGGGGGAGGACACCCTCCATAGCCACGTCTCTGACAATTAGCTATCTTGAAATGATTTTTCGGCACCAAAGCTTCTAAATCTATCGAGAGTGAGGAACAAGTTTGGAAGGGATAAGGAGGGAGTGCAAGCCCCCAAGGTTGGCCTTCGAAGTCACTCCACTGTCAAGATCATCTTCCTCTAGACTTGTCCAAATTCCAATCCTGTTGGGTAACAACCAAGGCCTCCAAGCAATCGATGGGCAACATGAGCATCAAGTGGGTGTCAAGCCTTCAAGGGAGACCTTCCCATCCTATTTGGCTGACCCTATGAGGTTGATGACCCTATGAGGTCTAACCTTGAAGACTGGTCCTCTCTAGTTGTTCCCTTATCAATTAGATATGAAGAAATACTATTAGAGACAACTCTTTTCTGGCAGACAGATTGCCTCCCTAGTTTCTGGCAGAAAGTTAGAGGCCGTCTGGATGTGGAATTTGTTGGGGGTTTTGGGTTGGCGAATGGAGACGTAGGACAAAACAGACTCCAAAAGGTCATTATTCACACTTAAAATTGATATTGTAGTCATAGTTTACAAGTGACAGATAGGTCCACATATGTGGGCACCCCCGATGTTGCCTATAAATACCTCCTCCCCTTCTCATTTAGAGGAGGTTGGAGACTTTGAAGATATTGGAGAACTTTGAGAGCTTCTCTCTCTAGAACTCATTTTCTCTCTCTAAAATCACAAGTATCAAGCATGCTAGCATTGAGAGGCTACACACTTGTTGGCGTGGTTGGCTAGATTCCATACTTAGCCTCCACTAGTCCAAGAAGTCTCATCAAGGACTTAGCCCCCACAGTGCCAATCCCCAATCACATGCAAACCCACAAGCATACACAATCATGACCATTTAGGGTTCTGTCACTATTGCCTTGAGGAGTTTGCCTATGATCTTTTCTTTAGTCCAAGTCCTCATCGATCTCGCAACCTTCGTGGAATTCTCGCCTCAATCCCAATTAACAACGAATCTAATCGCAATGGGGAAGTGTAATATTGTAGGAATGTTTGTATTGTACTTAACACTTATAACGTTATCAAGAGATCAATGATTAATGAAGACATCATTTTGTTAGCTAATCTTGTTCAATTGTCGTTTATTCGCACTTTACATTTCCCGGTTCCACAATCATCTCAGTGTGTTCATGGCTATGGAATTGTAATGCACACCATCGTGATGTTAATGCTAATACCTATTCGATTATCAAAGGGAACACAAGATATAATCTTGTGTGTCATTGACATGCTATATTTGAAGCTCGCAACGATTTCTATGGTGATCCAGCGTGTTCCCCCTTATTTTGATGTTTTTAACTTGACAGAGTCTAGTTCATTTTAGCTTTGGAAAACTGATGCAAGCAAGCTCGCGAGACATCGTGTGAGGACCCTGGGGTTAGTCCTGAGTACAGAGAGGAGATTACAGATATTTAAGAGAGAAAAGCCATAGAAAATACAGTTAGAATCAATGTAGAAGAAGAAGATAACATTGAGGTTGGGAAAAGAATGGGAGGAAGACGCATAACTGTGTCTCAAAACTGAGTTCGCGTTCTTAGAAATTCATTCATCATAATAATCTGCTTTTCATCTATTACACCAGCTACTATTTATAAAGCAATGCAACTAAGCAAAGGAATTGTTTGCTCTCTCTCAACTATCTCCTTTCTAGAATCACATGGAATATGCTACACTCTATTAACTATTTGCCACTACAACTAATATTATTTACTGTTATGGCCCCAGTTATATATGTTGGATTTGACATTTCTCCTTCCTTCAAAAGTATGTATGTCCTCGTGGATTGCTGAAATTCAATTCTTCTTGTCAACATTCTGTAGCTTCAAGTATCCATTTCCACCTGGTCAAAACAGAAGGTCAGGAACTTGCTTAGTTTAATTTTACCATAGCTTAACATGTTAGGAAGCTTAATTCAGCCAGGTTCTCTGTTTTTTGTTTAATCTTATCAATCTCTTCCTTTGATAGTAACATCATGTCCTTTTTGGTTACTATTGTGATGTTCCTTGGAGTTGGAACAATTATACCTCCAATTGTCTCCCAAAAATTGGCATGGGTAATGGTGTAATAGAAATTAACACCCTCATATGAACAATCAATCTCACTAGTAGTTTGAGTAATGGATGATAGAGTTGTTTTTTCATAAGGAGCCCTCAACCTCCAGGGAACCATTGGGTAATCAATTATATCTTTCTCGGTATTCCCATAGTTGTTACGGCACCACGACGAGTCTTAACGGTAGCTGACTACCAGGACGCTTAGGAGACAAGGCGACCACCATGACGCCCGTATGGTGAAAAGCATAGTTGTTATGGCACCACGACGTCTTGACAAAACGACCGCCATGGCGTCCGTATAACAAGTCATTTACAATATGCAATTTATATATTATTTATTTTACTTAATTTCATATACATTAAAACTCAAAACTTAACACTAAAATAACATTAAAGACATAATTATGTAAATACTTGACAATAACAATCCAAAAATAAAACACTTGATATTAAAAATTAGTAAAAGAAAATGAAGAATTTAACAAACACCACATAGAAAATAGAGTTGCAACCAACCATCACAAATATGTAGTCTAATAACTAATAAAACACCACATAGCAAGCCAAAATAATGTCTACTCTCTACACTAGTCTTTAAACATCGTTCAAACAAAATCATCAAGGCAAAGGTCATCTCCATCTCCACGAGAATTACTCTCGTTCAAAGGCATAGGTGGTTAGAATTTGCTTTGGTTGATGTTTTGATATCTATGTATCGTGGAAGGTTGAAACGGTATAGTCTCTAGGTATTGACTATGGACGATGATGTTCAAGTGGCCACTCAAATAGAGGACAAAACAGGAAAACTTTTGTTAGACCTCCTATGCTTGCCCCAACTAGGAGCAAGGGTACTTTTGTGAAGTTTAATAGGACGGTTAAGAAGTCATCAACAAACTCTCCAATTGTTACTTGGCCTAATCGCTCCGGTTTCTTCTCAAGTTAATAACAATCCTCAGTTTAAGTGTTTCAGTTGTCATGGTTTTGGGCGTATATCCTTTGATTATGCTTCCCGAGGATGAATATTACCTTCTCCCTCCAAGTAGGTTGAAAAGGGTTCGGTGATACGAGGAAATTTGTAATCCTGCAAATGATGTTTTCCTCGAGTATGATAAGCCGTATATGGAAGCTAAAACTAGTCTAGAAGGAGTTCAAGGATTTCTTTACCATTGTTGCCTGCGAATGAAAGGATAATCGACCAATACATTGTGGAAAAAGAATATTTCAGACAAGGGTCAAACGTGCATGACAAGTGTTCTCTCATAATTGATACCGAAGAGCTCGAGAAGTCGGACCCCAATTAAAAGAAGATTCTAGATTTGTGTTCTTATTTATTTAATTTTATTTATAATTTTAGCAGTTACCCGATTAGATTAGGAAAGTTAAAAAGATTTAGTATACACATAGATGTATATTGGTCTTGGAACACAGTGATTTATTGTACACTTGATTGCGACTATTGTTTGTGTGATTTATTCATTGTCCCAAAACCTCAGTTTCCATCAAGGACTTTTTAAGCGTTATATTTTCTACTTTGTCTTGCAGCTTAAAAAAGCAATGTTTAGAGATATTATTAGTGAATCCTATTTTACTTTCTTATACGATATTGGTAATAAATATAAAGAAAACTTTTCTGTTAAGAAAAATATATTTAAAGGACTCGCTAAATATTTAGGGATGAGGGAAGTTTATACTTTAGAATCCACTTTTCTATGGCATAAGGTGGTAAACTTGGACCCATCTACTGGATGGGTTGCTATGTCTTTCTTTTGTTACCCATTTGAGTCCCTTAAAGTTTGGCTCTTAAGGTTTGTCATTTTAGTTCTTTAGTTCGTTGTAGAGATGTTATAGGAAATCTATCTTGCTTATGGGAGGAAGCTTTATTGATTGGTTTAGTTTGTTCAGTTGGGGTATCTTGCTTATTTTATTTCAGTGGAACGCTTTATGTTTGCAATTTTTGTTTATTGTAAAGGAAATGTTACATCTTGGAACCTCCATTTTTTGAACATATTTTGAATGACAGAGGCTCACAATATGTCCACCCTCATTATTTTGCTTGTTTTTTGTTTGCTATTTCTTATATGAAGCCATCTTGGACTTTTGATGTAGTGACTCAGGTCAAATCTCGAGTCTAAATCAAATCAAATTGTACCAATACTAGTCCACCATCCCAATAATATATCTTAGCCTACCACAAACCAACTCATAAGCTCATGACTTGAGGTACTATTAATAGTAAGTTGGGACTTCATATATATATTATATATCAAATTATTCGACATATTCTGATGTAAGAGTGGGGTGTTACACTTGATTTTTCTGATAGTTTTTCTTGAAGGGCTGTTTTCTCTAATATTATTGAAACTAATCCTTTGGAGAAATTTCCTTTGGCTTTTCAAATTTGGAAGATGAGAGCACGTTTTAGTATCGGTACTTTTCTCTAGGCTTTGGACGTTGATAGGCTCAGTGGTAATGATTTTCTCTAGAGACACGGGCAATCCAAAGCCTTATCACCTATGCATGTGATATTTTTTAGCCAAGCGATTCATTGTTATATCGTGTGGCACTTATAATGTTTGTTGTTTGGGGTCTTAAGGGAGTATTTGTTTTTCCCTCTGAGGTGTCTAGAGGATTTGCTTCTTACCTGGTTATGTGGTTTTGGAAGGAATGATGTGATGGTGCTTTGTCGGCAGTGCTCTATAAATACCCGTCTAGGTTTGCTTAATCTCAGCGTAGGCGCTACGTGGGTCTTCTAATGCCTAGATTTTGATGGGCGCCTAGGCCCTCGCCTAGGTGGAATCAATCCACTACCACATCGATTTAATAAAAGCTTTGAAGCTTTATAATTCTTGAAAAGAATTTGTTAAATCTTAAAAGATTGTTTTTTGGGTAATTTTTCATGTAAATTTTAAAAAATACATCTACTATATGCTATACAAATGCTTTGTAAAATATAATAAGTATATATAATAAAAATAAATAAATGAGACCGTCTAGGAAACCTAGTATGCCTAGGAAAACAATGCCAAGGTGGCGCTAGGCGCCCCCTCCGTTGCTTAAATGCCTATCGATTTTTAGAACACTGTTTGTCATAGTTGTCATGGCGTCACCTTGGCGTCCAGCCGACAGAGAACTGGTAAGGCGTCCGGTCGACTTGAGGTGGAGTTGCTGAGGCATGCGCCTTGGTAGCTCTAGGCCAACCAAAGTGTTTTATAGTTCTGACCTATTAACCAATAATCCATCAGTTAAAAACCCATGACTTATCGATTAAAAACCAAGTAGAAATGAAATAAAACCCTAAAACACTTATCAGTAATTGCGATTCGCAACTTCTTTGGACTGGAGACTCAAACGCTACTTTTTTGGAGTGGGCTGTGACTTCTTCGAACTATCGTAGCTTCAACGACTCCATCTAGCCCATCGCAGCTCAACCACCATCACAGTCCATCGGAACCCAACGACTAAGTCGACACATAGCCGACTTTGTTCTTTCTCTGTTTCTCTGTTCTTGCTTTCTACTCTGTTTCTTGAGCTATAGTTTTGCTTTGCTTATTTTATACTTTCTTTGCATGCTTTGCTTTTGCTTTGATTTATATAGACTGGTGGGGGCTTAATAATTATACCTGGAGTCCTTTTTTAATATTTGTGGTGGACAGGTGGCTTAATAATTATACTTAGTCAGCCTCCACTAAATTAAGACTTGGATTGTTCTGCTTTGATTTATATAGTCTGGTAGGGGCTTAATAATTATACATGCTAGTCCTTTTAATATATTTTTGGTGGACAGGTGGGGCTTAATAATTATACTTGGGACCGAGTCAGCCTCCACTAAATTAAGACATGGTACTGTTCTGCTTTGATTTATATAGACTGGTGGGGGTTTAATAATTATACATGGGAGTCCTTTTTATATATTTCTTTTACTAATTTTTAATATCAAGTGTTTTGTTTTTTGATTGTTATTGCTAAATATTTACATAATTATGCTTTTAATATATATGAAATTTTATTATCAATATACTTGTTAGGTAAAATAAATAATATATAAATTGCACATTGTAAATGACTTGTCGTCATACAAACGCCATAGCAGTCGCCTAGGCGTCTAGGCAGTCAGCTACCGCCATGACTCGTCGTGGCGCCGTAACAACTATATTGTTTGTCTTTGTCATTGTTTTCCTATTTTGGGTTCTGTATAATGAATACACAATTTACAATCTGTATATTGTAAGGTGACAAATTGATGTGTTACCTATCAAATTCTATCAGTATATGATTGTGTAATCCGTTTGCGTTTTAAATATGTCTTCTCAACTTTAGTTTTATGTGGCTCATTTCAGGCTCAAGGTCTGTTGTTCCAGTTGTACTTACAGTGGAAACCACCTTTTCTTATGTATGTTTGAATTAATATGCGGTTCCGTTTTTAGTTTTTACTACTGATTAGAGGAAGATAGGTAATATTATTTTTAAACACCAACGCGTTTGTGATGTAGAGTGAATCAACTTCTTTTCATTGTGGTGTTGTCTCTACTGCTTTCATCTATGGGGTGTGTTCAGCCATGTCGTGTCCCTTGTAGCAGATGTTTGAGAAAAAAACTATGATTAGAATTGTGGTACACGTGGCACCTACGCGACAGATCTGACGTGAGCATTTTTTATTTAAATTTACACGTGTACGAGCTCACGTGGACATTTTTCAATTTTATCCCAAAAAATGTCACTATGGATTCGAATTCAAAACCCCCAATCTGAAACTTTTGTCATATGACCACCAGAGCACCACGAATTTAACTGTTAATATTTCACAAGGATTAACCTTTATAACGAAACAATTAATTTCCCCAGAAAAATGAATTGTCTCTCCAATTCATCGTGTTCATTCTTTCTCCTCGACGCAATGGCAGAGATCACGTCTTTCCCACCAATTGAACCCACCACCTTTGACCTGATCGTTGTCGGCACCAGCCTCGGAAGACCGTACTCCACCTCGACCCAAACCTCTTATACGGCGGCTATTTCTCCTCTCTCCCCCTCCACGACTTCACCTCTTTCCTCCACGCCAACTCCCAAAACTCCCCAAACCCTAATCCTAATACTAATAATCCCCATTGTCTATCATTCGATGACTATTCCTCCATTATTAATCTCATCACCCGCCCATTATTCTCGGACGTCGAGATCTTTTCTCTCTCCTCCTAACCTCTCGATGAGCAACAGTTTTGAAAGTTCAATATTGACTTGGTTCGACCGAGGGTTTTGTTCTGCGCCGACTCCGCCGTTGACTTAAAGCTGAAATCAAACGTCAATCAGTACATTGAGTTCAAAAACATTAAAGCCAGCTTAATTTGCGATGAAAATGGTAATTTAAGGAATGTGCTTGATTCGAGGAGCACGGTATTTAAGCTGGTGCAGGGGCATATCCAAGTTGAGAGCAATGAAGAAAAGATCTTGGAAGAGGATTTGGAGAGTCCTTTTGCTGAGTTTTTAATCAAAATGTGATTGACGTGGAAGATAAAATCGTACAACTTCAATGACTTTTCTCTCTTTTAGTAAAAAATGAGTTCTTGTTTTTCTATTTTCAATTTCTTATTGTGCTTGTGAATTTTTCCAATGTTTGCTTTAATTATTTTGTAATGGTTTTGCTTATTTAGGGTATGTCTTCAAACTGATTAGAGATTTTTTTATACTGTCCCCAAAGGGACCTGATTATTGATTATGAATTTCTCCCCCCTTTGTTTGTGAACAGATTGTAATCTAGAACTTTTCCCAATTCTTTCCGTTATCTTTATGCCTACAATATCTCCATTACAATTCAGAAAAATGAATTATCTTTTAATTTTTTGGGGGGAAATGAATTGTTTCGTTATAAAGGTTAATCCTTGCAAAATATTAATAGCTAGGCCAGTGGTGCTCGGGTGGTCATATGACCAAAGTTCCAAACTTGGGGTTTTGAGTTCAAATTCATGGATTTGGGATAAAATTGGAAAATGCCCACGTTAGCCCGTACACGTGTAAATTTAAATGAAAAATGCCCAGTCCGATCTGTCACGTAGGCAGGCCAACGCACATGTGGCACTTGGGGGCTCAATATTCAATTTTTTGAACAGAAAGGGACTCAATTTGTGTTGACCAACAGAAATGGGCTCAATACCCAAAAACACCTTAAGTTCATTGGCCACATTTGCATTTTACTCATTTGTGAGGTAGCTTGTCTTGGACCAATTTGTTTCAAGCGAGAAGAGACAATTCAAGGCTTTGAATAGATTTGTTACAGATGTATGCGATTGTCTTGAGGTCTCACATTCTTTGATTTATGGCGGCGATTTGTATTTGTTCATTTGCACATTTTTGTTATTCCATTTATCTTTCTTGGCAGACTTGGTGCAAATGCAATAATCTTTTGCCCGGAGATTAACATTATATATTATAGTTTCCATTTCTTGGCTCTTATATATATATATATATATATATATATATATATATATATGGATGTGGATGGGTGTGTGTGTGTGTATGTATGTATGTATTATAATTGATGGAAGTGTTTATTTAAAAATTTATGTCTTAATTTTTGTGTGGAGCGGTGTTCTCTGATCGAGTTGGCACATAGCAATTGATCTAGTCTTGAGAAGGGCTTAACAGTGCTATGCATTTGCCTGAATTGGTGATTTGCAATTGAAGATCAGGCTTGTCTGCATTTGTATAGAGAGGGAGAGCTTTGTGGAAGATTTGTCCACCTTTATTTATTTATTTGATAAGTAAATAACTCACTGAAAGCTGTCTGCTTGTGAACACGCGAAACCTTCTGGTGAACATGTGAAGTATCTCAACATTAGGTAAATAAAAGGCCCACTTGCTTGTGAACACATTGGACACAAGAAACCTCCCAAGAAATAACCACTAGGTTCCTATGGAGAACTCCAAAAAATCCACAAAATGCAGAATAGAACCCGGGTATTCCTCATTGAGCCAAAAGAAATTTAAGCATAAGAAAAGAGAACTAATGTGAGATCGGCCTCGCTCTCCGCTCCCATTAAAGGGTATTTCACTACTTCCGTAATGTCCACCTAAGCTATACCAAGCCTGTAACATCTCACTAACACCCGAGGAATCCATCATGAAGAGAATACAACTGTCCAAAGACTCCAAGCCGCCTTATAGTGAAAAAGCAAAATGATCAACCATATTTCTGCTCATACACGTTACATACCTACTTGCAAGCCTGCGTTCTCCATATTGTTTTGAGTAAGAATCTCTTCCCCAGTCTATAGTCCATGAGAAGAAAGCTATTTGAAAGTTCTGTGTGAAAATCGGCTTGTTAATGAGCTAGGAGTTGGATACTCTGTAATGTAACCTGTCTAGGCTCGATCTTAAAGTTAATTTGTTGGGAGAGGGAGAACAGAGTTTGTTTGTTAGTGCTAGTCCCGGAATTTGCTTGATTTTATTTGGTACTATCTGTGCTTCCCATTCCTTGACCTCTTGACTGTTTTCTTTTTCTTTTTTACTGCAGCTGTTATGCGATCAGACGGTTTCGAGTACCTTAAAGAAAACTGCCCATCACTGCAATCTGAACTCTTGAAGACGGTGGCAGGCTGTGAGGAGGATTGTAGTAGTGGCGGTGGCAAGTCTCGAAGCGTTTGGGCTCAACTTTCAGACGGTGGAGATACAAATGGTAGGAGGGTAAGACAGAGGACCTGATTCATGATTGTTGTTATTGTTGTATAATGAACATTGATTGTGTCTTGGAAAAGAACAGGTGAGGTCGAGAGATATGTAAACATATTACCAAAAAGAAGTTATAACATAGATTTCTCACTATGTTTTTATGAATGGGTTTGTAATGCCAGCAATTAATGATGCTGATTGTAGGTTTCTATTGTGAGCTCATCTTGAACTTGTGTTTGGTATTGGGGCCAAATACACTAGGACTTTGTTCTGCAGAAATATGGAGTGCTAATTCTTCCCCTTCTAGCAATTTCTTTACTTTGTAAAATCTGATGCAGTAGAATATGGTTTGTTTGATTCTAGTTTTGAAAATGCTGCTGATATTTAGGTTAACTGAGAATGCCCTTTTATTTCATGAATATTAACTCGTGGAGTTTATGTTTGGTGAAGTTACTATCCTTTAATCATGTCAATTGGCATGGATGTTGCGGTAATGAAAACTCCGGTCAGGAATGTTCCAAAACTATATGTTTATAAAAAAATTAAAATAAAATCAGTATTATTTTTATGGTTTTAATTGAAATAACAAATATACATATGTATTTAAAGTACGAATTTATGCTTGGTTGGATTAGCACGTTTTGAATATTTTTAAGATCTTTCTTTATATGATTTTATGTTGAACTTGGATTATGGTCTCAAAAGGGTCTTTTTAGAAATTTTGATATTTTCTTCTGATAAAAAAGTATTTAAATACGTTTTTGATCAATGATATATATATATATATAGAGAGAGAGAGAGAGAGAATACGGATTTAAAGTACTCTTTTTAAATAATTTTTATTTATTAAAAATGTGTTTAGGAGATTCTTTTAAAATATAAGTGGGGTTGCGGGTTATATTTTTGTAAATAAAAAGAAAGCAAATGCGACTATTTTATTTTAATATTGTTTTGTATTTTAAAAGATATATGTTGTCTGTCGTTATTTGTTGTCCATCGTTAAAAATTAAGACGACGATTTTATATATAGCGATGGACCGAATTGTCGTCCGGTCCGTCGCTAAAGGAGGGTGAGCAAGGTATGTTAAATAAGGGGTGAACTTAAGATCTGGATTGTATATATATATATATATATATATATATATATAGAGAGAGAGAGAGAGAGCAAGGATCTAGTGCATACCCCTTATCTTACTCACTCGTGCTCACTCCCTTCAGGCGACGGTTTCGGTCATACAACCGTCGTCTATACTTTTAGCGACGAACAACATATAGCGTCGCTAAAAGTATAGACGACGGTTGTATGAACGAAACCGTCGCCTAAAGGGGAGTGAGCACGGGTGAGTAAGATAATGGGTATGCACTTGATCCGGACCGTATATATATATATATATATATATATAACCATTAAAGAAAAGGAGTCAGAAAAATCAATATCCAAAGTCAGTCCTACTGGATCTTCTTGTTCCCGTAGCATTGCAGATTTTAAAGATTGCACCAGTAAAGAGTTATTAAAAATTGCTCAAGTTCTCAACAAAAGAATTGACGAAGCTCTAAATGAAGAAGCTTCTAATCATTCCTCTCACGGAGATTCAGTCAGACAGTTTGCCGATGATGATGGTGATTATGATCCATACGGCACAGTTAATCTACAGGATGGTCAGGATCCATTTTCTTGATCCCCTTCTTAATCAAGAAGTAATTATAAATAAAACCCTTGAAAGAATATGAAAATTGTAGTTTATTATAGCCAGAAGTCATTAATAAACACAGAAAGAAAGGTTACAATTTTATTCATATAGGTCTAGTACAAGTTGCAGTAAAACCACTTAACAGAAAAGGAATAAACTCATCAATTTATCTCTGTCTTAGAG
Source organism: Panax japonicus (assembly GCA_020205505.1). Taxonomy (NCBI): domain Eukaryota; kingdom Viridiplantae; phylum Streptophyta; class Magnoliopsida; order Apiales; family Araliaceae; genus Panax; species Panax japonicus. The sequence goes on from CM035112.1 coordinate 12,696,539, forward strand.
ATGCAAGATTTTTAAATTATTACCCAAGTATTCTTTTATCTTTTCTTGAACTCTATTTGTTTTAAGTTGTTCTTCAACTTGTTGGTATTTAATTTCTTCTTTAAGAAACTTTAGGTGAGTAACCTTGCAATTTAGCATATTTACTGATTTAGAAATTGATTCTTCTTGAATAAATTTTAAATCTCTTTCTTTTGGTTTAATAAGAAATTTAAATGTGATTTTCTTACCTAAATGTTCACAACTTAATCCTTTGTTACTAGTGGTAAATGGGTATAATAAATATATAAATGGAAGACCTAAAATAATTTTATCAGTAAGATTGCGTACTAAGACAAATGAGGTTTTAAAACACATACTGTCTTGGCAAATATGCACATTGGGTAATTTATATTTTATTTTCATTTGACTACCATTAGCTGAATTTAGTTTTTCACTGGTTTTCCTGTAATACCTAGTGGGGATAATACCTTCTTGGATACAATTCAAATCTGCACCAGTATCAACTAGAGCAGGGAGTTGTACAGAGAAAGTTTTATCAATAACTAAATTAATGGATATATACCATTTTTGAATAGTAGTATCCTTAACTCTTTTTAGAGATAGACCTTGAATAAAAAGATCAGGGTCTTTTGTGCCAGATGATTCTGGTACATCATGACTTTCATCACTAGAAGAAGAATCATTAATTTGAAGATCTGATTTTTTTATCATCAATCTCTTTTCTTAAATTAGAAATATCTAATTTCAAACTGGAAATTTCCTTTTTAAGTTTATTAACTTCTTGATTTAATTCTGGGAGAGTAACTTCTTTAACTGGGGACTTAAATCTTTCAAGGGTTTTATTTATACTGAAAATAGGTTTTTCTTTGGCTCTAAGAACCTTGTCTGTGACTCTCTTATCTTTAGTTAATAAATCTTTTAACTGTTTTAGATACTGAGTTTTTAATTCTGGATCTGTAATTTTACTGATTAAATCAATTAGTAAAGAACTTTCTTCATCATCTTTTGTGAGTACGTTAATTCTTTTACAACAGTCTTTATTACAATTATCTACACATATTGTGACTTCATTTTCTGAATCAGAATTGTTATTAGATGAATTAGTGCTAGAAGATTCTGGGACATCATAAGCTTCGTTATTACTGCTACTACTACAATTTTCAATTCTCATTAATTCTAGTAGCTGTTCAGTATCTTCTGTTGAAATATTTAACTGAGCTAATTTTTGTTTGACTCTACATTCATTTTTATAATGACCTTTCTGTCCGCAGTTATGACAGATAATTTTACTCTTATCAAATTTCTTTGATTTTTTAAATGATTTTTTCTTAGATGACTTAGGTTTATTATAGTAAGTATCTTGATTATTACTTTTGTTATCCTTTTGATGACTATATCGTTTTTTACGGCGTTTATGACTTTTGTGTGACTCAATATGTTTATCTCTATGCCTGTGCTTTCTCCTAGAAGGAGCAACTGGCGGTAAACCATACTGTTCACAGAATGTACCTAACTCATATTTAGCTTTATTTTTATCTTTTCTAGCTTGTTTGGCTAACTTAAAGTCGATACACATTTTTAAACCTATCTTTTGAATATGACTTATAATATCACCATAGGTTAAATTATCATAGTCAATAAATCCTAAATCTTTGCTTAATTCTTCTCTAACTTTGTGGGCAAATAAGGATGGTAAACCATTAACGAATTTTTCTTTCCAAAATGGTTTATTACTGTCACTTCTCATCATAACTCTAGATGTAAATACATCTTTGTACCATCTAAAATCACTTAGAGTGGGACAAATAAGATTACTTAATTGGTCATGAATTCTCTCTGTAATATTACTAGGGGTTCCAACAAAATGTTTGATTATAGTGAAAATTAAAGTGTTAACTCCATCAGGAAGACCAATACCCAAATCTTCATTGAAGATGGGATTGCCTTCATTATCTCTTTGAATAACATGAATAATGGAAATTCTGATATCTTCTGTGAAATGTTTCTCCCACCAAGACCTAAGAATACCAGTAAATCCACTCACTAATAATTCAACAATATCTGCAAACACTGCCCCAAAACTAGCCCAACCACCGGCGAGCACAACCCTCTGACAGTAGAACTAGCCAACGACAGAGCAGATAAAATTAAATCAAAAACACCCAAATTGATACAATTAGAAAAGCTAAAGCTCATGAATCAGAAGGGAACAACCGGGAAAAAAAACCCCATGAATTCCGACCGAAGGTCAATAAAGACAGACCATTTTCTAGCAAAATCCCCTGCAAACCAGCAACAACACACAATATAGATGAATTGTGAAAGGACGGTAACAAGGAAAAGAGACCCATAAACCTAAGTAAAATTAAATAAGCAGCAATACAGAAAAACATAGACTAAAAGCACTAAAAATCCAAAAGACTTGATCTGAACATGAACAAAGATATGCAATAATCAACCATGAACCCAGATCGAGAAGCACACGAAACAGCAGAAGCCGGCACAAGACCCATCCGTGAAATCATAAGACCCCAAATCCATTACCATCGGAACCGTAGGACGTAAACAAGTCCGAACCCAGATTCCGGAGAGCTAACCTCCAAGATCCAAAAAACCCCAAACCATTTAAACCCCAAACAAACACCACATCAGACCATAACACCCACTGTCATCACACATTACAAAAAAATAAAAAAATAAAATTAGAGGCTCAAAAGGATCCATTGGAATTTTTCTCAATCACGAAGGAATATATATAATTAATAATCCCAATCCCTCCCTCAGAAAATAGGTAAGTTTTTCAACATCATAGCCTCGGCCTAAGCCTACTGTATTAGATAGATAGATATTGGGGCCAGTGTTTGAAGAGAGATTCTGATCAGTCCCAATGCTATTGTTTTCGCAGCCATCGATTTTTAATCCGAAGCATCCTTTGAGTTTCTTGTGACTTGCTCTATGACCTCCAAGAGCTTGGTAAGAGTGGAAGGCCTTGTTACAAGAGGCACACTCGAATTTTTTCTCAAATTTTTCCTTAAATTTTTCCTTGTATATTTCTGTGTAGTTCACTCCCAATTTTGGGTCAAACAAATCAAGAGCTTTTCTCTTGTTTGAACGATGTTTCTTTGTACCGACCAATTTAACCTTTAGATCAGATTCAGTTTCCTTATCAAATTAGGGCCTTCTCTTCTACTTTATCCGTCAAATTACAAAAGCACCCCTACCTACCATTTATAATTATTAGGCAACGTATGCCATGTCATTTTCTATTTTTTCTCTTTTCTTTTTTAAGTCCACATCAGACAATAATGGAAAAGATTTAACGTCCGTGAGACAGATTTAATAGAATGACCCAATTTAACAATAATAATTAGTTAAATTGGATAATTTAAAAAATTAAAAGTTTAATTATGTATTCAATAAATTGTGACAATTTCGGTGGTTAAATCATTAGTTTTGTCTATTATCTAATAATAATATTAAAAATAAATATTAATTTCAATAAATAATTGTAATTGCACTTTAGTCTAGGAATTAATTAAATAAATCTTTTACTAATAAATTGTAAATATTTTCTCTATAAATCTATATAAATATTTTAAAATCAATTAATATAATTTCAATACATTTAAACTAAATTCAGAAGTTTATATTTTATATCTATTCGATTATAAATTGATTTAAGACTGAATGACACTTTTTACCCTTCAAGTTACCGCTCACTTTCAAAGTCGTCCCTAACATATATTTTTCTTTAATTAGGTCCTTAAGTGACATTTTGTGTCGATTATGTTCTTTTTACCATATTTGACCCTAATTAACCCATTTTAACCAAATTTTGACACAACTCGACCCATTGTGACCTGATCTTAAATTTTAAAATTTTAAAATAAAATAAATATTTTAAAATAAAATAAAGATTTAAAATAAAATATAATTTTAAAAAAATAATTATATTTAATATTTTAAAATAAAATAATATTTTTTTAATTTTAAAATAATTTTTTTAAATATTTATAATTTTTAATATTTTAAAAGAATATAACATTTTAAAAATAATAATGTTATTTATTTTTAATAATATTTATATTTAAAAAATAATAATATTTAATATTTTAAAATAAAATATTTTTTAATAATTTTAGAATAAATATTATTTTAATATTTTTTAAAAAAATATTATTTTTAAAATAATAATTATACTTAATATTTTAAACTAATATATTATTTTTTAAAAAAAGTTAAAATAAAAATGATTTTTATATTTAAAATAGAATATTATTTTTAAAAGTTTTAAAAAATAAAGATTATTTTAAGGAAATAATATTAGAAACTTTTTTTTTTCAAAAATGAGAATAATTTCACAAAAATATAGATTAAAAAAAACTAAATTTAAAATTTTTAAATCTAAATTAATTTTATTAAAATTTACACATCTTTAAAAAATAAAAATAATTATTTTTGTTTTATGAAAATAAAGTTTTATTTTTTTGAATTTATATTTGATAAAACTTTACTCAATATTTTAAAAAATGAAAAATTATCTAAATTTTTTGTCCTGAAAATAATAATAATTTTTAAACTTTTTCATTAATTTTTTTTAAAAATTTAATCAATTTTTTTAATTATCTTTTACTACTTTTTGTATTTTAATTTCTATTTTTAGGTTTTGTTTTTTAAAATTCTAATTTTAAGAATATATATATAATAATGGTAATGATATTGACTTTTTTTTTTGAAAATAAAGTTTTGCATAAAAAATGACAAAAAAATCTACTTTTATTTAAATAAATTTTTATTCTTCGTTTAATTTTTTGGAATCTATGTTGTATGAAATTTTGCTCATTTTTGAAAATATAAAATTTCCAATATTTTTACCCTAAAATAATAATTATTTTTATAACTTTTTTTAAAAAATATGTTATTTTAAAATAATAAAACTAATTATTATTTTCAAATTATTTAAAATGTGACAACCCGAGAATTTAGACAAATAATAAAAATCTTAATTGATTGATTTAAGGTTAATAATAGACCTAGACTGGGAATAATGTGTGAATTTCAAAATTCTGTGAAGGATTTTGGTGGATTTAATTTTTTTTGGTAAAGAATTAGTATGGTTAAGTGTATGACGGTATATGAATCTGTGTATGTGATCATATATATCTGTACAGTTTGTGGATAAGGATCAAATATTGATCATATAAGTGTAACTTTGACAAACCCTAAAGTTATGCTAAGAATATGATCGATAAGTTAGTAAAACCTAACGAACAGTTAGGAACCCTAACGATTTGATTGAAAACCCTAATTTCAGTTTTGGAAATCCGAAACCCTAATCGAAAATTTTAAAACCCTAATTCGAGAGCTCAAAAGTTAAGTATAAAACCCTAAGGGGTAATATTTATGGGATATATGTGAAATGTCCAAAATACCCTTCAAATTATATATAGGGGAAATTACCAAAATGCCCTTAGTGAGTGCGAAATGACCAAAATGCCCTTTGACTTACTTTTTAAGTAAAAGATTACACCAAATCTTGGTGACTCATCCATTTTGATATTGCCATGTGCTATATATCTAATATATCAGATATCTATTGCCACCTTGCAAGATTTGGTGCATGAATCAAAGATTATAACATAAAAGTTAAGTAAAAAAATTTAATTTATTTCTCATATTATCCAAGACCTTCTCTCTCTTCAATTTTTGAAACTTGGAGTGAGAAGGGATGATAATTTAAGCTAATATCAAACCTTAGCTTGCCAAGAACAACAACAAGGACCAGAAGTCAAAGATCAAAGCATAAAAGGTATAAAACCCTAGCCTTACTAAATCCTTGTGATTTGATGTTAATGTTGTTAGTTATTGTTTAAAGTTATGTTAGATGATGTTATTTAGTGATCTAAGATGTTACATCAAGGATCCATAATATCTAGATGCAAGAAATTAGGTTTTGAAGGACTGACTATGAACCCTAAATATATGGCCTGACAGCCATATGTCAGGGCCTCTAGATCTCTGTGTGTTAGATGTTATAGACTTGTTCTATGCCATGAGGAGAGTAAACTGGAAGTGGAATCAATTCCATACCATGTCTAGATCTCAAGATATAAATGGTCAAACCTAGTTGACCAACCATGGAAACTCAGTTTCTGGCAACCCAGAAACCCAGAAAGCCTGACAACCATTTTGCAGGCCATGAATCTTACTACTGTTAATGATTTAGGATGTGTTGTTGTATTGATGTTGTAGTCTGACATGTAGGCTACCCAATCATGCCCCTAGAACACTTAGATCTTAACCAGGATCAAAGTTATGGGTGGTCAAAGTAGGGTTGACCATCAGCCGGTTGAACATTTCTGGAAAACCCAGAAAGTTCAAGAACAAGTTTTCTGACATGGTTTGACCAAGCCAGATCTTGTTCATGTGATGTTGTAATGCTACAAAAGTGTAAAACTGTTGTTCCTTGACACTAAGACTACATGATCGAACCATTAGATCACACTGTGCAAGCCCATAACTCAAGATTTAAGGCTTGGAAAGTAGCACCTTGCAACTATTCTTCATTTTTGAATAACCCAAAAAATGAAGAACATGCCTGACAAGCTATTGGATGGGCTATATCTTTCTGATATGGTGTAGGATGGCCATGAAAGTTGTTGGAGGTTGTAGTATTACATCAAAACTATATCCTTCACATCATGAACAACCTAGAAACCTTAAGATCAAAGAATTTCATGTGGTCAAACATGGTACCTTGAACACTGACATTGCATGTTCTTGAATGACCAAGAACACCTATAGCGACAGTTTTGTCGCTATAGCCACTTTTAGTGACAGTTTTATTATATATTAACTATTTTTATTAAATAATTAGAGAAAAATAATTTTTAATTATGAGAAATTCATAATTAATTTGTAAAAATTATTTTAAAGCCTAAAAATAGGTTTTTAATAATTTGAAATATATTTTATTAATATTTTAATATTTTTAAATATTAATGATATTTGATTTATTTAATTATTACATTAAATAAATTACTTAAAAATGATTTTAATACTTTAAAAATCATTTGAAATTATATTAAAGTGTTAGAAAATATTTTAAGTTATTTTTCATGACTTTTAATATTTTGTGATGAATTTTATTATTAAATTAATATTAATGATAAATGATTTATTTAATAAATATATTAAATAAATTGTGGAAAATTAGTTTTAATGTTTTAAAAATCATATAAAAATGGTTTAAAGGTTATAAAAATATTTTAAGATATAAAACATAACTTTTAATATTTTGTCATGAAATACATTAATATTTTAATATTAATGTCAGTTATTTGATAATGTATTTAACTGTTTAAAAATTATTTAAATATGATATTAAGGTATTAAAAATACTTTGAGATATTATAAATGACTTATACTATTATTTTATGGATTTCATTAATATTTGATATTTAATAAATATTAATGATAATGAAATTATGTGGTATTTAAATCATATAAATATGATATTAATGATTGAAAAATCATGATAAATAATAATAATTATTTAGAAATTATTATGAGTCATTGAAAAAATATTTTGACTAAATACTAAATTATGTAAGATAATTGTGAATCGTTTAGGCAGAGTCTTATTGGAATTAGGCTCGATAATTTTCTGACTAGGCCGTCGGGATGTCAAAATTACACCGGTCTCAACTTAGACTGAAATAGTTTGATTTGATACTGAGTTTTAAGTATTTTATGGACGGATAGGATTATGCGGTATGGTGTTTAGGTTATTTTATAACTGTATATAACAGTGTTCTATTGTGATAATATTATTCTAACTTGGTAGACCCATATTATCAATATTAGGTCTTTAGATGAAGCTATATAGATTGTGTAGCAGTAGTCGGCGATTAAGGCAAGTTCTGTAACTCAAACTCGAGTTGTATTTTTATAAAATATGCTTGTGGTTAATCATTGCTAATACCATGTCTATGAGTTATTGAATCGCACTTTGTGCATATTGTATGTGTTTATCTGGTATGAAAGGCTGATCACCTTCATTACCATTTGGTCCAATTATAGTTATTCATGTTCATTGTTGACCATTCATTTATTGTCTCGGACGTTCAGCTATGAAAAATTTGATTCATATTCTTTCTCAATGATTATATTGTTGAAAGTTCATTAGCTTATTTTTCAATTCATTTCAATCATGATATACCCTTTATTGAACTTAAACTTGCTGGGCAAACTTGTTGCTCACCCTTGCTATATCATGATAAATATTGCAAATTAGGACGAATACTTTGAATACAGGAGAAGCCAATGACATTGTATGTCAGATAGAATATGGGATACATGTATTAAGTGAAGGTTCTTAACCTTGGGGATAGTGTGTAAAGTTTAATGTATATACAATTTATTTTTATATCTTCCGTAACATTTATAGAATTAGTATACCCGATTCGTGGTGATTGGGACCAAAATCTGGGGATGCTACAGTTGGTATCAAAATCGTGGATTCAGTGATCTATTATAATTGGTATCAGAGCTGTAGGTTATAAACCATAGGTAGGGTTATCTAAGGCTAATAACTGCAGTGATAAGGATAAGGACTATCTGAAATAGTGTTAATGTGTCGGTAAGATTCAAAGACGAATCTCGACGAGTTATAAAAGATACGGAGTTTCCTAACTATGATAATAAAGGTGAACAGTAGTGATGAATAGATAAAGTCTAAAGACTAAAAGTACAGGGACAGGAGATCGTAAGGCAAAATGATCGGAGTATAGAAATAAATCGTAATATAATACGATGAGATCAACCCGTGATCTGATAAGGTTATAGCAGGGAAGAAGGATCAATCGAATGATTGAAGATTTTGTGGCAGAATTGTTATGTGTCAGCTGTAATATGAATTGGTACGAGACAAGTTCAGGAAAGGATTATGGATACAGATTAAACAAAATTCGCATTGAGAATGGAGCTAGGATTAAATGGGATTTTAATTGAGGACTCATGTCAGCAGCTGAGTTGTATGATTCCTTGTATGGGCCGGGAATTTGTACTTGGTTTTAGAACCACTTAGCTTCCTACTCGATATAGTGGTTATGTTGAACAATTCTTTGTATGGGCGGGGAATTGTTCGTGGTGTAACAACTGCTTAGCTTCCTATATTAATTAGTGGTCGAGTTTGGTTCGACAACCACTTAGTTTCTGGTACTGATAATCATTGAAATTTTTGTGTCGCGTTATTTGCTATATACATGTTGAGAATGTGATTCTTTTCTCATGTGTATAACATATATGTAGAGTATAGTTAGAGAATATAAGATTAGTTGCGAGTTTTTAAAACTCATACTTATGGTAAGTTCGTGACTTATAATTATATGGTATGTTTTTGAACCCCTCAGTGAATGGACGCCAATGATCTGACTAGGATAAGTTCTTAATCTCATATGATTGTGGAAAGTTCCTGAACTCATAATGTGTGGTAAGTTTGACGAACTGATTATAATTATGTGTGAATGGAGTATTGAGGATGATAATAATAGATAGATTGATTAAGCAATGGATTATTAGTCGAAGATTAGGTATTCCAAAATCTTCTAGCTGTGCTAAACTTGGAAATTTTTGACATCAAGCTAAATATGCACTATGTGCCTTTTAAAAATGAATTTTTATTCTCAACTCCTAGTGACCATTGTATATGTGTTGACTTCGGGACACTGACACATCGGTACCTTTTGAGATGATAAAACTGATTTGCAAAGACTTTTGGAACAATTTAAAGTATAGTCTCTGCTAATTATTTCAGCTAGACAAAAATGATTTGAAATATCAAAATGTATTTTATTTATCATTAATGTATCATGTAACCTAGTGCAAAAATGATAAAAAATGATGGAGTTGTAAGTACATGAATATTTAGTGTTGAATTCGATTGAAAAATCGTTGTCCCATTATTGTATGATGTGTTATGAAAAATTCACTAATGACGAAATCCTCAAACGACCTGTTAACACAGTACGGTATCATGATGTCATTTTAAAAATATTTTAAAATAATTAATTGCCAACGCTGTTAGGCTATACATAAATGTTTCGATTAAATTAAATTATAGGTATGAGTCTAAGCTATTTGATTCAGCTAGACCAACGTTTATGAAATTCAAAGCGTTCTTTGAAAATTTTCTTGAACCAAATTATTTTGGTACGAAATCCGATAAGACTAAGGAAAACATCACAAAATTGGGAAAATTTTTGTGTGCCCAAGGCGGATATTAGGAACGGGAAAAAATTGTTTCGACCAGCAATACTTAATAAGTACAGGACATAACGGGCTAATTACCCACCACGTCCGTAAAATATGACGGTTTGAGGATGAATTTCTGTATAACTTTTTATGAAAATGAAAGTTTATAGTCTATATGACTCCTCAACATTATTTGAAAGTTTAACTCTGGTGAGTGATGTTTTGGGTAACATGTGATGATGTGAATAAATGTTGTAAGGTGTAAGGCGAATTTCGGGGACGAAATTCTTAGAAGAAGGGGTGAATGTGACAACACGAGAATTTAGACAGATAATAAAAATCTTAATTGATTAATTTAAGGTTCAATAATAGACCTAGACTGGGAATAGTGTGTGAATTTCAAAATTTTGTGAAGGATTTTGGTAGATTTAAATTTTTTTGGTAAAGAATTATTAGGTTTATTTGTATAAGGGTATATGAATCTGTGTATGTGATCATATATGTGTACATTTTGTGGATAAGGATCAAATATTGATTAGATAAGTGTAACTTTGTCAAACCCTAAAGTTATGTTAAGAATATGGTTGATAACTTAGTAAATCCTAATGAACAGTTAGGAACCCTAACGATGTGATCGAAAACACTAATTTCAGTTTAAAGAATCCAAAACCCTAACCGGGAATTTTAAAACTCTAATTTGGGAGCTCAAAAGTTAAGTATAAAACCTTAAGGGGTAATATGTGAAATGACCAAAATACCATTCAAATTTCAGGGGAAATTACCAAAATACCCTTAGTGAGTGTAAAATGACTAAAATGCCCTTTTACTTACTTTTTAAGTAAAAGATTACACCAAATCTTGGCGACTCATCCATTTTGATATTGCCATGTGCTATATATCTAATATATCAGATATCTATTGCCACCTTGCAAGATTTGGTGCATGAATCAAAGATTATAACTTAAAAGTTAAGTAAAAAAAAACTTAATTTATTTCTCATATTATCCAAGACCATCTCTCTCTTTAATTTTTGAAACTTGGAGTGAGAAGGGTTGATAAGTTAAGCTCATATTAAACCTTAGCTTTCCAAGAACGACAACAAGGATCAGAAGTCAAAGATTAAAGTATAAAAGGTATAAAACCCTAGCCTTACTAAATCCTTGTGATTTGATGTTAATGTTGTTAGTTATTGTTTAAAGTTATGTTAGAAGATGTTACATCAAGGATCCATAACATCTAGATGCAAGAAATTAGGTTTTGAAGGACTGACTATGAACCCTAAATATATGGCCTAACAGCCATATGGCAGGGCCTCTAGATCTCTATGTTAGATGTTATGTGTTAGATGTTATAGACTTGTTCTATGCCATGAGGAGAGTAGACTGGAAATGGAATCAATTCCATACCATGTCTAGATCTCAAGATATAAATGGTCAAACCTAGTTGACCAACCGTGGAAACTGAGTTTCTGGAAAACCCAAAAACCCAGAATGCCTGACAACCATTTTGCAGGCCATGAATCTTGCTACCGTTATTGATTTAAGCTGTGTTGTTGTATTGATGTTGTAGTCTAACATGTAGGCTACCCAATCATGCCCCTAGAACACTTAGATCTTAACCAGGATCAAAGTTATGGGTGGTCAAAGTAGGGTTGACCATCAGCCGGATGAACATTTCTGGAAAACCCAGAAAGTTCAAGAACAAGTTTTCTGACATGGTTTGACTAAGCCATATCTTATTAATGTGATGTTTTAATGCTATAAAAGTTTAATAATTTTGTTCCTTGACATCAAGACAACATGATTGAACCATTACATCACACTGAGCAAGCCCATAACTCAAGATTTAAGGCTTGGAAAGTAACACCTCGCAACTGTTCTTCGGTAACCCAAAAAATAAAGAACAGGTCTGACAAGCTATTGGATGGGATATATCTTTCTGATATGGTGTAGGATGGCCATGAAATTTATTGGAGGTTGTAGTATTGCATCAAAACTATATCCTTAACATCATGAACAACCTAGAAACCTTAAGATCAAAGAATTTTATGTGGTCAAACATGGTACCTTGAACACTGACATTGCATGTTCTTGAATGACCAAGAACACCTATAGCGACAATTTTGTCGCTATAGCCACTTTTAGTGACAATTTTATTATATATAGCCACTTTTAGTAACAGTTTTATTATATATTAATTATTTTTATTAAATAATTAGAGAAAAATGATTTTTAATTATGAAAAATGTATAATTAATTTGTAAAAATTATCTTAAAGCCTAAAAATGAGTTTTTTTTAATAAGTTGGAGTATATTTCATTAATATTTTAATATTTTTAAATATTAAGGATATTTAATTTATGTAATTATTATATTAAATAAATTACTTAAAATAATTTTAATACTTTAAAAATCATTTGAAATTATATTAATGTGTTAGAAAATATTTTAAGTTATTTTTAATTACTTTTAATATTTTGTGATAAATTTCATTAATAAATTAATATCAATGATAATTGATTTATTTAATAAATGTATTTAATAAATTGTGGAAAATAATTTTAATGTTTTAAAAATCATATAAATATGATTTAAAGGTTATAAACATATTTTAAGTTATAAAACATAACTTTTACTATTTTGTCATGAAATACATTAATATTTTAATATTAATGGCAGTTATTTGATAATGGATTTAAATGTTTAAAAATCATTTAAATATGATATTAAGGTATTAAAAATACTTTCGGATATTATAAATGACTTATAATATTATGTTATGAATTTGATTAATATTTGATATTTAATAAATATTAATGATAATGGAATTATGTGGTGTTTAAATCATATAACTATGATATTAATGATTAAAAATCATGATAAATGATAATAATTATTTAAAAATTATTATGAGTCATTAAAAAAAATATTTTGACTGAATAATAAATTATCTAAGATAATTATGACGCGTTTAGGCAGAGTCTTATTGGAATCAGGCTCGATAATTGTCCGACTAGGCCGTCGGGATGTCAAAATAGTATCGAACTTAACTCAGACTGAAATAGTTTGACTTGATACCGAGTCTTAAGTATTTTATGTATTGATAGGATTATGTGGTATGGTGTTTAGGTTATTTTATAACTGTATATAACAGTGTTATACTGTGATGATATTATTCTAACTTGGGAGACCCATATTATCAATATTAGGTCTTCAGATGAAGCTATATAGATTGCGTAGCAATAGTCGGCGATTAAGGCAAGTTCTCTAACTCGAACTCGAGTTGTATTTTTAATAAAGTATGCTTGTGGTTAATCATTGCTGATTATACCATGTCTATGAGTTATTGAATCGCACTTTGTGCATATTGCATGTGTTCATTAGGTATGAAAGGCTGAACACCTTCATTACCATTTGGTCAAGTTATAGTTGTTTATGTTCATTGTTGACCATTCATTTTGATTGTCTTGGTCGTTCAACTTTGAAAAATTTGATTTATGTTCTTTCTCAATGATTATATTGTTGAATGTTCGTAAGCTTATTGTTCAATTCATTTCAATCATGATATACCCTTTATTGAACTTAAACTTGCTGGGCAAACTTGTTGCTCACCCTTGCTATATCATGATAAATATTACAGATTAGGACGAATACTTCGGATACAGGAGAAACCAATGACATTGTATATCGGATAGAATATGGGATACATGTATTAAGTGAAGGTTTTAGACCTTGGGGATAGTGTGTAAAGTTTAATGTATAAATAATTTATGTTTATATCTTTCTCAACGTTTGTAGAATTAGTATACCCGATTCGTTGTGATTGGGACCATGATCTGGGGATACTACATAAAATAGATATTTTATTTTAAAATATTAAATATAATTTTTATTAAAAAATAATATTTTCTTTTAAAATATTAAAAATAATAGTTATTTTAAATTATTAAAAAATATTTTATTTTAAGTATTAAATATAATTATTATTTTAAATTTTTTTAAATATAAATATAAACAAATATAATTATTATTTTAAAAATAATATGTTCTTTTAAAATTTTAAAAATAATAAATATTTTAAAAAAAATATTTTTTATTAAAATTTTTAAAAATATATAATATTTTTTAAAAAAAATAATAAATATTAAATAGAATTATTTTTTTGAAAACAATATTTTATTTTAAAATAGTTATTTTATTTTAAAATATTTAAATTTGGGGTTGGGTCACACTAGGTCGGGTTGGGGAAAAATCTGGTAAAAAGAATAGAATCGACAAAAAATGCCACTTTAAGAACCCAATTGATGAAAAATATAGTTTGAGGACGACTTTGAAAATGGGTGGCAACTTGGAGGCTGAAATTTGTTATTCAACCATTGATTTAACATGAAATCAATTCTTTTAATAATAAATATTAAAAGGCTCGGCCAAGATTCTATGATAAATGATAAATTATAATTTTTTTTGATAATGTGGAGTATTCGGCCCGCAGTCCAATTAATCTCCCCACCTCGGGTCAGACTTTTATACAAGATTGCACCCTCGTCCCCGTGACCCCATGACTATTTTATTGGCTTGAAAAATTGGAGCTGGTGGATAAATTATATTATGAAAAATTTTATAGATGTGTTTACAATAATCATCCTAATAATAATTAAATACATTAATCGACATTCCAATGTATTAATTAGCATATTGTAATCTCACTTATTGGAACATCGAATTAATATATATATATATATGAAAATATTTTATACATTATTTTACAAATTATTATTTATGTGAAAATATTTTATAAATAAAATATTATCACATGATCTGTTTAATGCACACCGTTAATGCGCTAGTACTTTAATTAGAAGTCCAACTTCCATGATCAAGATAAATCATCTCTTAAAGTACTATAACCTACATAATAATATCTCTAAATCATCTTAGGTTATAAACCATTATTTTTTTTAATTTATATATTACATATCATTTATATCTTCTAAGTATAACATTTATTTATACACATAAACCATAACATAGATAATATGGAGATTTATATAAATAAACTAAGCAATCATTTAATGAATGATGAATAACATACTTTTATTAATAAATCAACTTCCAACATAAATAAATAAACATTAAATACATAGATAAATAAGATTTTTATAGTAAAAATCCAATTAGGATACAAATATTATTGACTTTTTAAAAGTTAATTTGAGACGTATTCAAATTTATAATTGATATGATTTATTAAAATTATAAAATAATAAATTTCTAATTAATAATAAATTTAGATATTATATAAATAAGGCCATGTTGTAAAGATCAGATTGACTGACTTTGATTGACTACTCCATTCAGCAGGGCTCTTCCCTATAAGGTCCATTTATGCTGCACAAAGAACGCCATACATAGAAGAACCGTTATTCGCTGACTTTCGAAGGTCTAACATTTTGCTCCCTTACTGAAAAAGGGTGCTAAATTGATCTGGAACACCTTTATTCCCACTGAGTTCATTGATGAGAAGGGGTTGAGGAAAGCTTGAACCCAATTCCTGATGAATATGAGCACAATTGAAATTCCCAAGATTTTGCTACACTTTACTTTTATGAATCCAGGCACGCTAGGTAGAATTGGGAAGCTCATTAAGAGATATTCTTCATTGAGAAAGAGAAGCACATTGATAACCGGTTGAGTCACAGTCACCAGGGTCCGTATTTCTATACTTGAATTACATCCAACCTTCCTTTATATGCTCTTCTCTTAATTCTAGTAGGGCATACGACTTGAATACTCAACTTCCGAGACAGATTCCTTTCCGTAGAGCATAGAGCTTGCGATCTTATTTCCTCATCTAGTGAGATTAACAACTCTGATTCCATCAATCGGGTCTTCCAATCGTATCCACCAAATTAGCGGGTGGCTTTTTAGGCCCCTTAAGCAAGCTATTCTGAAAGACACAAAATGGGACAACTTGGAGGAAACCGTTAGTGTTAAGAATAAATTATCTATTAACGACCACTTGGGAATCGCTAGCTCACATACACTAGTTCCCTTGTATGCCCAAGATAGATGTCAAGAGAAACTGTTAGACTTACATAGGATGAATTTATATTAATGAAGAGAGATCTTAGTTAAAATTAATGAATTTATATTAATTTTGAAAGTAGTATGCCCTCAAACCAATCACATAGGATGTGATAAAGATTTACTTTGTAATCTTGTTCATTTTTTAATAAAATAATTTATTTAATTAAAGACATTCTTTATTCATATTTAATTGGTTGAATTAAATAAATGTGATAAACTCATAATTTTGGAGCAATACTTTTAAAATTATGATGTTGATCATGATAATGAAATTTAAATTCTTAATAGCTCAAAACTAAAATGTTCCTAATCATTGGATCACTAATTTGCGGTTACTAATTCCCGAAAAATCATTGCTGAAGACACTTTTTTTTGTAGTGTATGCTTGCTCTGTTGAAAAGGATAATTGATCTCACAATCATTTGTGTCGAGACACTAAAGCAAGTATGTAGGTTATTATTAACGAATAATTTCACTGAACGTGGCTCGATTAAGAAAAATCTAATGAAGTTTTACTTGCATGATAATAGGAGTTCCTATAGTAATAGTAGTATAAGTGATCTTTGGACTTGAGATCGTCACAATATCTTGTGTATTCTGAGTTATATTTTGTCATATTTCTTAATATTGAACTTAAAGGGTCACACCACAAAAAGAGAAGAAATATATATTTAGAAGTAATTAGCTTAATAATAATACATTAAATATATTTAATTTATTGGTAGAATAAATTAAATAGCTTAATATTTATAATTAAGTTTTTAGAGAAATACCAAATTATAAATTAATAATAGTTGTCTTATTATTATTATAATAATAAATAAATTAGCTAAATAATAATAATTTAGTATTTGGAGAAATACTAATATTTATAATTATGTATTTGAAGAAGTACTAAATTATAAATAAATAAGAGTAGTCTTATTATTATTATTATTATTATTAATTTAGTTCATAATTAGGTTGAGAAGTAAATTAATACCCTAAGTCCTAAAAGGTTTAGGAGGGAATGTTATTCTATAAATAAGAGAAATCTTATTGTGGAAAAGACTAATGCTGATACTACGTAATAATTCCAATAAACCGAATGAGTTAGAAGAGAGAGAATTAGGGCTAGCCACCCAAGGTCTTGTAGAATCTAAAAATTACTTCTTCAATTAATATACTCTTGGTGGATCAACTTTACAACATTACGCACTTGGATAACGAACGTTTGATTCGAAGAATTTGATAAGCACGAAGGAGAAAATGATTGGAGCTTGAAGATCACATCAAGGAGTTGATGATCTTCATAGGGTATATCTTTTATCCTTTCTCAATTAATAATATTGCATAAGGTGATTCCTAGGATTGCAGAAAAATTTTAAATTCAATTTATGACATGCTTCCGCTGTTTTACAATGTTGATTGTATTTATGTCTTGTTTCTACAAATCAACAGTGGTGTCAGAGCCATCATTATGCGAATTATTAATTGTTTTGATATAATATATACGTTGATACGTGTTTAGAATAATTTAATTGAGCATAATTGTTAGTATAAAATCATGTTTTTTGGAATGAAATATCAAAAATATGATTTGGGACAAAAAAATCGCAATTTGGAAAAACCTAAAATTGAAACGGACAAAAGCCTCAGAGTCGCGATGCTCTCCTTGTGAGTCACGACACTGGGCTAGAGTCGCGACGCGTAAAGGTTTGTTAGTTCATTTTTGTGCAATTTTGAAAAATTTTAAATTAAAATAAAGGAGTTTATTTTAATTTGGAATTGGAATAAAATAAAAGAGTTTATTTTGATTCAAAATTGGATTCCATGTTACCTAAAATAAAAGGAGTTTATTTTGATATGTAATAAGATTCCATGTTACCTAAAATAAAGGAGTATATTTTGATATGGAATATGATTTCACATTATCTAGAGTTTATTTTGATAAGGAATATGATTCCACATATTTTGTTTTCAAACAATTATAAAGTTAAAATAAAGGAGTTTCATTTGAACTTAAAATTGGATTTTATGCTAACTAAAATTGCCCATTACATAATAAAGGTGATGATTATAGACCATTAACCAATGCGATTGGATTTAATTTTAATGGATGCTTAAATAAATGTGGTTTTCATAAATGGGGTCTGCGTACCTCGCCTATCTAATTTGATGATGTAAATTCTATCTCCCTTCTATGTACCTCCCCTTGACTGCTGATCAATGTTTATGTTTTATAAAAATAGTGTGTTGGATTTTATAGAATTACTCAAGAAATTGGAGTTGAAGAGCATGAGCATTGAAGACCTGTTGTAATGAATTTCGACTTGAATGTAATAGTTGTATTCAAAATTTATTTTTGCACCATAGGTTTGACCTTTTGGTTCATGGTGGTTCCAGTGAACCAAATTAGAATTAAGTCTATAATCATCCCAAGTAGAATATACTATTTTATATGTGCATGGTAATTATATATTAATATATTATTATACACGGAGATGTATGTTTAATATGATGTGTGTGTGTGTATATATATATATATATATATATATATATATATATATATATATATATATATATATATATATATATATATATGGCTTAAATATGAATTACTACCCTAAACTATGGACCATATTCCACTTCGGTGATCCACCTTTCAATTTTGTCAATTAGATGATTAAACTATTAATTTTTTCCACTTCCGTTCAATTGGGTCTGCCACGTCAAAAATTGCTGACGTGGCCGTTTGGGTGGGTTAGAGTTAAGCTGATGTGTAACAAAAAGAGAATATTTTAATTTTTGATTAAACATTTATTATACATTAAGGGGTACAATTGTCAAATCACCTTATATTAAATATTAATACCAATTAAAAACAATAAAAGGCTAAATAAAACAAACAGATACCGATCAAATCTCTCCTCCCCCAACTTCGATCAAAGCTATTCACTCAATCAAAGTCTAAAACCATCAGATCTGAAGAAATCGATCATCACTCACAGAAAATACGTAACTTCAATCAAAAACAGAGTACTCAACTAGATTGGAATAAGCAGAGGCAAGTGTAAGCTGTCAGTTAAAGAGGGACAGAGTATACAAATCAAATAAAGGGTGTAAATCTGGATCTGTAAATCAAATGAAGAGCAGCGGAGGAGGAGAGATAATATAAGTTCTACACTGCAAGTCCGCCTCTCGGCCCACACTGCCATTCAATCCAACTGCCGGCGCCGATTTTTTCGTACCGCACCCACTGTATTTTCTTTTTAATTTTTTATTTTTTGGATCTGAGAATGCATGGTTGTGTCAGGATTTGGTAAAGATCGGGAGTTAGAGAAGTGGTGTGGCAGATATTGAGTATAGTTTCTGGGTTATTCTCTGATTTGAGAAGAGAGAGAGAGCAGCTCAGGGATATTCTCTGATTTGAAAAAAGAGAGAGGGATTTACTTATAATCTGGAATGCTATGTTTCATTGATTGATATTCTATCTGTTTCTGGTGATTTAAGTCGACTTCGGTATTTATTTCGTGAGTTGAAAGACGGGGGCTTTTTGATGAATGTATCATCCTCAAATTCTTTGATTAGGAGTTTTGGGAATCTTGGTATGGTTGAGGAATTGTTATGGGTGTGGCGTCAAATAAAGGAGAATGACATTGAACCAAGTTTGTATACGTATTATTTTTTGATGAATGGATTAGTGAATTCACTTTTAATTGAATCGACATAATAGGTTTTTGAGTTTATGGAATCTGGGAAAATTGGGCCTGATATTGTGACTTATAATACAATAATTAAAGGGTATTGTAAATGCGGAAAGACCCGTAAACCAATGGAGAAGTTTAGAGATATGGAGGTGAGAAATGTGAAACCTGACAAAATTACTTATTTGACTTTGATGCAGGCATGCTATTTGGAAGGTGATTATGATTCTTGTTTGGGACTTTATCATGAAATGGAAGAGAAATAATTAGATATTCCAATCCATGCCTAAGGCCTCCTTCTGGCCGCCGGATGAGGGTTCTGGTGGACCGGGACGGAGACGACATGGTTCTAGCAGAAGGTTGGAAAGATTTAGATTTTGTTGTTTTTGATTAGTATTATTGTATAATATAAAGTGGATTGACAAATTTGCCCTTTCATATATAATAATTGTGTAATTAAATATTAAAATATTCTTTTTTAGTTACACATCAGTCTACCTAAAGAGCCACATCAGCAATTTCTGACGTGGCAGAATCAATTGAATGTAAGTGGAAAAAATTAATAGTTTAATCATCTAATTGACAAAATTGAAAGGTGGATCACTGAAGTGGAATATGGTCCATAGTTTAGGGTAGTAATTCATATTTAAGCCTATATATATATATATATATACGCGCTAAAAAAGAAGATAATTAATAAAAAAAATCCTCAAGAACAAATTATTAAGTTTTAACGTTCAAGGACATTAGAGAATGTCGAACGTAATCTTTTAGCATGATAAAGCAATAGAGTATTTGTTGTGACTCCCCCAAATTTGGACCTCCACTTCTTCACTCGAATTTGGTTCATCACGTTCTCATGGTAACACCATAATAACTAAAATAATACATTTACAACAGAATTTCAAATTTAGAATAATATACAATGATTTATTATAATTATTCCCCAAGTCTCGCAACCTACACTACTTAATAGATTACATAATAATATTGAATAAAGACTTATTACATAATCCTACTTAAGCTTAAACATAGTCTAAAAATAGTCTTAACACAACATATTAATCTTAAACGTAAAAGGAACAAGCTAGTCGGTAGCCTTGCCCTTGCCCTTATCTTGCCCAGAGACATTTCCATGTTTCTCCTTAACTGAAAGATTTTAAATAAGCAAGGATGAACACAAATTGCCCAGCAAGAAATATATAACAAGGGTGAAGGATATAATATCACAAGTTTGAATTATCGAAGTATTATCTCTAAGATGGTTCAGAGTTTCAGAATAATATCATGAATATCAACAATTCTTGGAATAAGAACGATAATTCAATATAAATCTACATATATATATATATATATATATATATATGATTTCAAAGATTATCAATGTATCCAACTGGATAAATAATTTATATTGAGTAGTCTCTAAGGACTGTTGAACATCTACTAGAATTACCAATATTAAACTGATAACCCAAAAGAATCAAGTACTTTAGATGACCAGTATACGATACTCTACGTTATGCATAACACCACAATAATATCCATTCATGTGTTGGGGTTTCCAACAACATACACTCCCCTTACCATAAGGGTTGATCAACTCAGTTTTCAAGATTTTCGCACCAATTAATTTGGTTTGGACAGTTTTATAAACATGCATATAGTCTAGCCGAATCAAATGGCATCGACTCTTTCACAATATTCAAGAACAATACCAAGTCCAACATGAATAATAATTTAACAAGAGTCTAAACATACTTGTTCAAGGGAACGAATAAGTAGAATAACTTGCATTCAAAGAGATAAGGTTCGGATACTTGCTCAAGTAAAAGAGTAAGAATTTAGGAACTTGCACAATCAAAGAGTGAAGTTCAAGGAAACTTGCACAATGTAAAGGATAGTTCATATACGTGCCTTAAGCGTAGTTTATCCACGTTAATAAATAAACACTTTCGAATCCTAGTATAGCGTATTATAATTACAAGATGCTCATTAACTAACACATTCATTAATCAAGTTTGACACAATTCAAGTATGCACATATGGTACAAATAAGATTATAAATTCATTACAAATCAAATACCTAGTCATTTCATAAGTAGTTTAAGAATACCCAAGGTTAAGTCCTTTTTACCCATGGACGTTCCTATTACGAGACAAACACCATCATATCATCTAAGCATCACTTATAAACATACATTAGTAGGTTTAAAACCACTTTTAGCAATATAGGCATCATACAAGTTAGTTATTCAAAATCAAAAATTACCAACTCAAATTCCAGACTGGCGCAGCTGCGCCATGGCTAAGCCTAGGACCGGCGCAACTGTGCTGTCCTCTGGCTAAGCTAAGACTTCGCTGCTGCCTTGTGGTTTCTGTGACACCCCCAAATCCGGGTTACCTGACCCCAAAGTTTGGTGTTCACGATCCATAATATAATACCATCTAACTACCCATTTTAATATAAATAGGAATATATAACTCATTAACATAGATTGTTAATACATAAGTCCCATGTCTACTAACCTTAACATTACAGACATACCCCGTTAGATATACAAAAAGGGTTTAGAATACAATATAATATAATAATAATATTGTTCATCATAATTATTTTATAACTATTCCTTTTCCGTTGTCCTTCTTCGCAGCACCTTCTGCAACTTCGTCCCTAGCTGAAAAGTTTTATTTATAGCAAGGGTGAACAACAAGTTTGCTCCGCAAGTTAAGAGATACAATAAAGATATAGAAATAAATATCAAACCTTCTCACATTCTACGCAACAATAATTCGATAATGAAAGAGTACAACGCTTTCAAGGTTTTCTACGATATTCAAATGAATAATCAAGAATTAATTCTACGAAATAGCAAAGTGAAATGTTTTCCAGATTTATGCTGAGCGATCCATTGGATCTTGAACTTCTTTTCTCGAGTAACTATCAAAGTTAAATTTTGATATACCCAGGTGTATCAGATAACCATAAAGATTAAATCATACCCCTCTGCAAGTATATAAAGTGATCAGCTGTAGTATATCCTATATTATGCATAATACTTAATCGCACGCAAAGGCCGAATACTCGACCGATAAAATATTCCCTTTATATATAAGGTTGTTCTTCTCGGTCTTAGAATCAAGATTTTGATTTTACAACGAAATACTGTGATTTCAAATTCTATTTACTTCTCGATCTAGCCGAAATAATTGGCATCGATCTGTCAATAATAATTTAATTCTCTTCTCGAACTTATCAAGTTCTAACAAATGTTCGTCTAACCAGAATAATTGGCTAAGACATTTCTCAACATAATTTGATAATAAACAGGAATTATCTTTACTGTCAATTCTAGCTTCTACGGATATGTATATCCAACAACAGTTATTCTACGAATGTATATATACCAAATTAGTAATTCATTTTAAATTATTAAACATGCACTAACTACGAATAATCAACAATAAATCCCTGGACGTGGTCTAATTAGCAATAATTAACCACCAATAATAATTAAACAATATTAACTCAAGGTTGAGATAGGGAACTTGCCTCTTCCGCTGATTACAGCTACACAATAAACTTATTTGCGTTCGTAAAACCTATAACTAATAATATCGGACTCACAATTAGCACAATAATGTATAACACATAACACTGTAATTCACAGTCAAACTTCTCCTAGGCACATTACCACATAGCCACATCAGTGTTTACAACCTAGATAAACACTTATCAAGTCTAATTATCACCCTATCCGACACTTAACACATCTATTGTCAATTAAACTTGGTCTCTAAGCTTCAATATTATTTTAGATAAGTCAAATATCATTTATAATATTTTTCGGAAGCTTTTAATAATTTAAAAGAAATTATTATAATTTATAATAATTTTTCAAACATCGGAATCATTTTTAAATGATTTAATTATCAAATAATCTCATCATTATTAATATTTAATAATATAAAAAATATTAATAACATACTTGTCAAAATATTAAAGTTATTTTTAATAACTAAAAATATTTTTTAATCATCAATATTCTACTTAAATGATTTTTAAAGTAATTGAAATCATTTTTAAATCATTACCATTAATAATCAAATATTAATGAAATTATCATCAAAATATTAAAAGTTATTAATTATAACTTAAAATATTTTTAAATCATTTTTCTCATTTTTAAATGATTTTTAAATCAATAAAATTATTTTTAATTCATTTATTTAATATAATAAGTAAATAAATCATATATCATTAATATTAATTTATTAATGAAAATTCTCTAAAAATATTAAAAGTTATATTTTATAACTCAAAATATTTTTAAATACATTATTCTTATTTAAAATGATTTTTTCATAATATTAAATCATTTTCTCTAATTTATTTAATTACACTAATTAAATAAATTAAATACCTTTAATATATAAATAATTATAAATATTAAATACAAATATTCCAAATAGTCAGAAATTATTTTCATAATTTAAAATAATTTTTAAAACCATTTTTGGTAATTTTTATAATTTATTTTCTGTTTTTAATTAATTTCCGAAAAAATTAGAAAATAAATAAATAGGAACCGTCATTAAAGCCTTTAGCGACACAAATCTGTCATATTAGGTGTTCTTGAGCTTCAAGAACACTGTCAGACAGGTTTCAAGGGTCCGTGTTTGACTGTGATTAATTCCCAATATATTTAGGTTCTAGGCTAGTTTGAAGTGTGATCGTGTAGTGTTTATGTAACACTACAACACACAAACAACATATTGATTAAACAATAACACATAAAAACATATTTGGACTCTCAAAGTCCCTCTCAGACCATACCTGGGTTTTCTGGGCAAACCCAGAAACCCAGGCAGCTCGTGGTGTCACTTTCCAGCCCATTTTATTCTAGGTTATGTTCGCTGTTTTGATGTTTTTATGATTCAAACGGGTAGTATACATGACATAGAGTAACTACATGTCAATATCTCAGTCCAAAAACATCACATGTGCCAGATCTAACTCGGTCAACTCTTGTCAGAAAGGGTGTTCATCCATTTCTGGGTTTTTCCCAGGAACGCGATCCGTGCACAATTAGCATACTTTGACCATTACTTACATCCAATCTATTGATTGTTTAAGAGTTATAAAGCCATGTACATAGACTACAACAAGTAGGCTACAATTATATTACAACAACAACATCATAACATAAAAATCCTGATACTTAGAAATCTTGTCAGACGCTGTGTAAACAATTCTGGGTTGCCCAGTTTCTTTGTCCGGTCATGCCCGGTCAACGGGATTTGATCGTGAATAAAATGAAATCTAGCCAATCAATAACTGTGATACCACTTGCAGATGAAAGACAACATAGCAAACTATAGATCTAACACATAACATCTTACAAATCATTAATATACAGAGATCTAAGCCTTCTGACATTTGCTTGTCAGTCACCTTCAGAGCTCAAGAACAGATTTTGAAAACTTGAATTTTTACCCACTTTGATGCTATGGATCCATGATAGATCAACATAGATCAACTAAAAACAACTTCTAACATAAATATAAACACATAAACATAAAATATTTCTTAGCAACAAAGATCAAAAATTAATTTGGGTTTATACCTTCTAGCTTTCCAATCCTTGATCTATACTCTCCAGTCTGTTATTGGTTGATCTAGGGGCTGTATTTAGGACTGGTCTACCTTTGAATTTCAGAGGTATGAGAGAGAATAAGAGTTGGTGAGAGCAAAGTTGAAAATCAACAAGTTTTATGAACTTTCTCTCTCTAGATCTCTTATATCCTAGATGTAATGAATCCAAGTGTGCAAGTTGGCAAGATATGGATAAGATTTGGGCTGATTTCTAGCACATGGGATAATATTAAGTGATGACTCACTAGATCTTGCAAATCTTCTAACTTAATATCTAAGTAAAGGGGTACTTTGGACTTTGTACATGAAATTTTAATAACATACATGGAATTTACCAAACCCTTAGGGTTTAACCTTAAGGCTCTAACCCTAAGGTTTTATAACTTTAGCTTATAGGATTTTCTAAATTAGGATCTTTAAAATAGAAAATTAAGATTTTCTAAAATATAATTAGTGTTCCCTAATTATATTAAAGGTTACTAATCATATTAAAGTATACTAATCACTTTAGAGCTTAATAATTAGGATTAGGGTTTCCTAATTAGGGTTTCCCGACTTTTGATTAGGGTTCCTAACTACGCGTTAGGGTTTCAAATCTTGATATTAGAGTTTCCAATCCCTTATTAGGGTTTATAAATATTGTACCCTACCCGACCAATCATTGATCAACATTCTATACCGTTCAAACACGTACTCATCAGTATAACTATTTCAGTTATATTTTCAATCGAATCCCTATCTGGACTTAGGGTTAGGGTTTTTATTCTTTGTTAAGCACAACTCAACTCTAATTTCTCAGTTAATACACAAATTGACTACTTCTCGATACTCGTATCACAGATACACAGTACAATATTAACAATCAATGCCAATATTTAATAAAAAAAATTTATTCATGAAATTTGGATTATTCAAAATCTCGGGTTATCACAGTTTCTGTCCAGCTTAAACACACAATTATATATAATATATTGTTGTTATGTTAAGGGCTTTCTGATGCTTCTCAAGTCAATCTAGGTTCCTTCTCTCATAATAAAATTCTAAATTGATCATTTCAACAATTTAAGGCCATTCAAGGTCATGAAACCACAAAGTTTACCATGCTTGCTCTATAAACATACAAGATAGTTATAAAAATCATTTTAGTCATGCTTGTGAGTATTCATAACACATATGTGAAATTAACACCGCTTTAGTTAAAAATATGCTTCGCTCATGCTTTTCTTGAAATATGATACACAAGCATGGTATATATATGTTTATACTACATGAATGAGTCCAGGAGTAACATCAAATACGATCACAATTATCAGATTCTAACCCTCAAGGTAGTTTGACGATATTCACATTCAAAGCTTACTAGTAGATTCAACATGTCCTTACTAATCTCATAAACACCATCTAAAGGTTTATTCATGCATTTCTAAGTCATATTAACATGCTTGCAAAGTCAGTATACATACATGGCATACATACATATTAAGTTCATTTCTAAAGTCATAAATCCATTTTAAACTATACACCTTCATTAATCATGGATGCTAGTCTAAACATGCTTACATTAGGTTAACATATCTATATATACCCCTTACACATGCTTACATGATATCTTGAGCCATAATGATTGACTAACACTGATCAGATTTGAAAACAGAAACTCCAACTGAAAATAAAAATTGGCGCAGCTGTGATGCGCCTCAGTAATTATGGCGTAGCTGCGCCGTGCTGGGTTCAGGTGCAGAAGCAGACTCTATTTTACAGAGTCTCAGACAACTTTATTTCCCTTGACTCTAACATGTTCCAAGCCACTACTAAAGTGTTTATATATGCTAGTAAACTTCTTAAACACATTATAACATGCTAATTCATCATGCTTGACGTAGAATTTCAAGAAATTATAAGAATCAAACAAGACCAATCTCAAGAACATAATTAGAAATTATAACTTCTTGAGCTTAACTTGAACTCCTCACACACTGAATAGGCTTCTACAATGCTCAGTAATTTAGAACTCTCCACTTAGACAACTCTTAGCAACACAAAAATCTGAACTCAAGCTTGTATTTATAAAGGAAATATGAACTGGACATTGCTATTGCACTAAAGTTGATTTCACGGTGTAATGGGAAGAAACAAGGGTTATTAAAGAGTTTTTTAGCAACTTCAAATCACCCACATTATTAGCAATGAACACCTATTCCATATCCTTTTTGGAGAATACGTGTTCTAACTTTCAGCTACTGTTCATTGTACTTGGTGACACTAAATTTTGGACAAGAGAGAAATCTCAGCAATCTTGTTATCTAGGCTTGGTTTGGTTTATTTAATTCCAACAATAAAATCTTAATGTACAATTGTTACTGTATTAGGAATTTAGGGATTAATTATACACTCACATCATATAGTCTATGTACATAAATACATGTAATAAAATATCGCAGTTAAGCATTATTATCCGGATAGTTCCATAATTATCTCTACTACTCACATAACCACATTATAACTTATGTCACAGTATGCTTTAACATTTCAAGGTAGTTGCTATTATACAACATACATATAATCCATGTACATTCTATTTTAATGTCTAACCACATGCATATTGTTACACACACATTTCATGATATATTTGTACCATATAGTTGCAATATGCTTTATCACATTGCTTCATACAATATAGTTTCATACAACTTAATATATAGTCACACAAATGTCACACTACAATATATAATATAGTTGTATTATTGTTCATATGCACATAACTGTTAATCTAATATTATTATATTAATACCTTATTTATTTATGTCAAATAAATAAATTATTCACTTCCTTGATTAATTAACACCAATATTAATTAATCCAATCATCATTGATTAATGTATTTATGGATTTCCATAATAATTATTTATCTATATAATTCTTATTATACTCATAAATATATTACAATTAATAGTAATCACATATTATTAGTTAATTACCAAGTAATCAATATTCTACCACAATTAATTAATATTAATCAATGGTTTACTTAATAATTCCTTCATCAAACATTACGTACTTTATTTCATGGTTTATCAATGTCACACATATCACATAATTATTCCATTAAATTTCTAAAGTAGAAAAATTATTTTTTCTCCAATTGATCACTGGCGAAGCTGCGCTAGTTTGTACTGCTAGGACGGCGCAGCTGCGCCGTACCCTGACAGTGCCATGATTGGTTTAGCTTCAGCCCGTGTCAATTTTCATCACTAAATTCATTTTATACGACATGAATTGATGTCCACAAAAGTGTTACTACAAGTCTATGAGCGTATTGATTACTTATATGAAATCACCTGATCAACACGATTAATCTTCTTAATTCTCGTTTTAATTTGCTTAATGGATTTCCTCGTTTCACAATATGCCACACAAGGCATTTCACAATTCTCATTGTCAATTCACACATCTTAATACACATCGATCTAATACGAATCAATTGAATTAATCGACTCATAAAAAAATAACACTTATATTCACATAAATATTATTTTCAATAATATATTCATTTAATAATACATGGAAATTCTTGGGTATTACATTTGTGACGACCCCAAATTCAGGTACTTGAAAACCAAACTCGGTGCTTCACTATACTATTTCTATGAGCGGAATAATACTAATAATAATAAAAATAATATAGATACCAAACTTAATTTACATAAATTAGAGTCTAAATCCCAGGTACGCGACCTTTAAACATTCATTACATCATAGATAATAAATGTCATTGTCTTAATAAACTTAAACTATTACATAGAATATTATAAAACTCATTCGAACAGCTTTCCTTTCCCCTTGTTCTTGCCTGAACCTTCGGGTTAATCATTCTTAGCTGGAAACATTTATATTTAAAGCAAGAATAAGTATTTGATTGTCCAGCAAGTAATAACAACAATAAACATTAGCGGGAAGGAATAAATGTTTTCATTGAATGACACTTCTACAATGAATCAACAGTTGTGAAGTAAGCTGAACCAATAATAATAACATATCAATTCTATATCAAATTTTTTGAAACTATGTACTGACTATAACTGGAGATTAGTCGACAGACTATGAACATTGTTTTCTATTTTTGAAAAGGTTAAACATAACTTCATCTATAAACCGTCATAACTTACATGCACGAGGGGTGATCAGCCCGTTATGCCCTGTATTAACCAATACTACATGCTAGAATGATATTATCATTCATCTTATCCGCCTTTGGTGCACAAAAGTTTCCCATGTACGGGATGTTCAACTTAGTCGGGAATTCGAACCAAAATAATCCAGTTGAATACAATAAAGTTCTATATTGTTCAACAATATTTTTAAGCTTGTGTCTAGCCAAATCAAATAGCTTAGACGGCTTTTAAGTCAACGTATACATACTGGAAATCAATAAGTATGTATCAACATGTGATTAAATACAATGATTATCCAAGCGGGGACACTTGTATAACCATATTTAGAAATTAACGAATAGAATAAATATCTGGATTATGCACTAATACTGTGTTGATAAACAATGATCGAATAATTTAAGAACCTATATGAATATGAATAATTGGATACATAATCAATAACAATAGAGTTAATAATCTGGCAAAATAATATGATTCTGAAACTTTCTTACTCATGTCCATTGTATAAAGTAAATGCAAAGGTAGGATACTTTCCTGAGCTGCTGCTTACAATAACGCAACTTAGTTTTATCTTTTATACCAAAACCTATCATTAACAATATCATTCATTTGATTAGAATAATATACCATAACACATAGTACTACTATATACAGTCAGCACATAACCTAATCACATTGTCACATAAGTTTAACAGTCATTGGATCACAAACAATTACTAATACCGTCAAACTATCTAAGTCCAGATAAATTTTTAAAATATGTCAGTGTACCGACTGCTTTAACGGGTAATTATCGAGTCTAAAACTCTATTCTGTATTTTAATGACTGTAAATATCAGTAATATTATTTTTAAATGACTTATAATAATTTTTAAATAATTATTATAATTTATCATAATTTTTTAAACACTGGTATCATTATAAAATTATTTAAATATTAAATAATTCCATTATCATTAATATTTAATTACTATTAAACTATTAATGAAACTATTGCCAAAATTTTATAGTTATTTATAATAACTTCAAATACTTTTAAAACATTAATATTACCCTTAAATGATTTTTAAAATATTAAAAATCATTTTTAAATAATTACCATTAATATTAATGTATTATTCATCAACATATTAAAAGTCATTTATTATAACTTCAAATATTTTTAAACCCTTTATATCCTTTTTAAATGATTTTTAAATTAATAAAACCATTTTAAAACTATTTATTTAATATAATTATTAAATAAATCAAATATCATTTAATATTAAATTATTAATGAAATTTCCTTTAATATTGAAAGTTATATTTTATAACTTAAAATATTTTTAAACACCTTAGTTTCATTTAAAATGATTTTTATAATATTAAAATTATTTTTAAACTAATTTATTTAATATAGTTATTATATAACTCTAATATCATTAATAGTAAATAATTAGTAAAATTTACCTTTAAATATTGAAAGTTATATTTTATAACTTAAAATATTTTCAAACTCTAAATTTTCATTTAAAATGATTTTTCTAATATTAAAATTATTTTTAAATTAATTTATTTAATATAATTATTAAATAAATCTAATATCATTAATAGTAAGTAATTAATGAAATTTGCTTTAAACTATTAAAAGTTATATTTTATAACTTAAAATATTTTTAAATACCTTATTATCATTTAAAATGATTTTTAATATAATAAAATCATTTTTTTATTAATTTATTTAATGCATTTATTAAATAAATTAAATATCAATAATATTCAAATAAATACTACTATTTATGAAAAATATGTCAAATTTTTAAAATTTAATTTTTATAACTTAAAATAATTTTTGTAATTTTTAGAAATTAATTTTTATTTTTAAATGATTTTTGGAAAAATTAATTAAATAAAAGTACAAAGTTTGTCGCTATAGCCTTTAGCGACAGAAAGTGTTGCTTATTGTGTTCTTGAGATACCCCGAACATTCAAAGTCAGTTTCGAGTGGCCTACTTTGACCAAGTTTAATTCAGTGTCTACTGTGTTTCTGGGCTCAAAAATAGCCAGATCTTGTAGTGTTAATGTAACACTACATGAAACAACAACTAACAAGGTCATACAACATCACAAATGAAAGTTACAAAGCTTTGAACTAGATGTCAGACGTATTCTTGGTTTTTTGGGCTGCCTAGAATTATACGGTCATGGCCGGTCAACGCTATTGATGGCCTTACATAAACAAATCTGTTGATGATATGGGTGGTCTAGACGTCGGGCTGTGTAGAAAAACTAACATAGAACATGAGTCGAGCAATAGTCAAGTCTAAACATCATCAAAGAACAAGATCTAAGGCATTGAACAAGCTGTCAGAGTTGTTCTTCATTTTCTGGGTTACCCAGAAATAAAGAACAGTTCGACTAGAAATATTTGGGCTTCCACTACTTGTTGTACTTGTATTATTTTTGTGATGTAAGGGTTCCAGGTTGTAGCCAACATGTAACTAAACAAATCTATTACATCAAACCAACAGAACAACAATAAAATCTCTAGATATTCCCCGGTCAAACCATGTCAGAACGAATGTTCCACCAGTTTCTGGAAATTCCAGTAACAGAAAATATGACCGGATGACCTACTTTGACCATCCACTACAATAAATCTATTTGATGTTTAGGAGATTTTAAGGCATAAACATGTAGTCTAACCAAGATACTACAACCTAGATGCAACAAGAATAACAGATCATCAAACCACTGTCAGATCTGCGTCCATGAAGATCTTGTTAGAGCCTTCTGGGCACAATATGAGTTTTCCAGATTTGGAAAGTTATGCTTGGTCAACTAGGTTTGACCAGCCATAACTTTTAACCTGTTCATGATCTGGGCTAGATTCCAGTTTCAGATCAAAGATCTCATAGCATACAACAACTACAAACTTTCAAAACACAAAAATAATTAAAAGTCACTGAGATTTGAGGACTGACATTCATTGTCAGACAACAAAAATCAAATTTTCCAGATCTTTAAAAACTTCAAATCCGAGCCTCTAGATGTTATAGATCTAACATCTAGCAACTCCAATAATCAATATAAACTACATACAACATGTTTTAACACAAAATCATAACATTTAACATGGCCTTCAAGATCAGATTTAAAATTAGGTTTTTACCTTTCTATGAACAAGTTCTTGATTCTATGCTTATGATCTATTAAAGGAGATGGTGGGGCTCGTTTCTGAGAATGATATAACAATATATTTTGGAGGTTTGGAGTTGGGAGAGTTTTAGGTTGAGTGTGATGAACTAATGAGGTAAATAATGACTTTTCTCTCTCTTAGATCTTATCTATAACTTGTATGCAATGTATTTGGATAATTACATGGCTGAGAGCTGGAATTTATTAGCTCCTAGCTAGACTAGGGTTGATGACTTGCCAAGATATGGTAAGATTTCACTACTACAAAACAGTAATCAGACAACGCGGAAAAAACGTTGTGGTTTCTGTCAGAAAAACGTAGTGGTTAAGGGTGTTGTCTATTTGACACTCTTACACAACGTTTTTAAAACGTTGTAGTTAAGCACAATACACAACGTTTTTTAGAAAAAAAACGTTGTAGTTTTGTTTTCAAAAAATTAGTAGATGCTTAAAAACATTGTAGAATGTATGATTCCACAACGTTTTTTGGTTAAAAACGTTGTTGTTTAGTATATAAGACAACATTTTTTAAATGTTATAGAATAAAAAAAATGTTGTTGTTTAGTATATCAGACAACGTTTTTTAAATGTTGTAGATAAAAAAGAAAAAAGAAAAAAAAATGTGGTTCACCTATATTACTAATGCACCTGCAATATGCTAATACCATGGTATATAGCCAAAATGTATCAACATTTCAAAATACATCCCAATAATACCATTCGTTTATAATTTTAAATTACTACATCCACAAAATATATACCAAACTATCCATATAATCACTCAACCAAACAAGTACTGCCCAAAAAATATAATTCTTGGATACTGATTATACAACCTAGAAATCCTACACAAAAAAACAAGTAATTTACTTTGGCAAGACCAGCAGCTGTTGAGCATAGCAGAAGCAGCAGCCAATCAGCACCAGCAAGTAACAACAGCAACAACAGGCGACATCACGCCAATCAGTAACAAAAACATAACAGAGGCAACCCATCACAACATCAAGCCCAACCTCCACTAAAGCCTTGTAGATCGTCTCATACATCATTTGCATTGTTTTGTGCTGTAGAGTTAAAGTATGATGAATTAGACCACATTAACAAATTATGACAATAAGTTGGTAGTGAAAAGATATCAAACTTAAAAGAGTAATATTATATCTAGTTATTTCAGATTAAATGAGTTGAGTATAAAAATATGATCAACTGCCAAAAAATTACGTCAAATACGCATACTATACCTCATAATATTCAAACACACTATAAAGTGTTTCAGGATGGAGGGAGTACACTTTATAGGCAATAAATTTTAACATCAAGTTAGAAAATGAATATTTCTATTTGACAACATTAATTTCTTATAATCATGTTGGTTACACTTGGGAAAGAACAATTGTTTACCTAAATCTCTGTATGAACTCCAATTGTATGAGGACCCAATAAAGTATTGATTCTCGATGTAGATGAAATGTTGGGCAGCACGGATGGCCTTTACGTATGCTGAATGTATGCTCATATCTATGAGTACATTCTTTCCACATACCAAGTTCTGTTACGACAAGTATTCAATCAATTTTCCTAAAGAAAACAGAAATTGGAAATTTAAAATCCTAAAAAGAAGTAACTGATTTATACCCACCTTGTATGTAGCTTCTTTTGGGTCTTTTGGAAAGCCTTTAACAGAATTTGAATCAATTGAACGAAAAATCTGCAAAAAAAGAGAACATAAATAGTACTCATTAAAATGAATCGACACCGAACGCTTACTTTAGTACTGAATCCAATCCAAATATATATTTTATGTAATATATATATATATACACACACTATTACTATATATTAGTGTGTGTACAAAAGGATTATATATTCACCTCAAACAATAGCAAATCGTCTTGCAATTCAAAAGCAGGTAGGCCTGCGCGTTTCATACTCAATCTGTTGCATCTCTCCATTCCACATCTCTCCAAGGAAGAGTACTAGCTAGTGGCAGTTACATTATTGTGATCTGTTATCTTCTCCCCAACCATATCCACAACTCTTTGTGTGTGCTTCAACAGAGTATGCATCTCTCCATTCTCCTGTTGTACATCCTCAAATACTTGGTGGAAGCAAAATGAACCTGTAGAAAAAGGAAACTATGTTAGAACGGAGAATAATATATTAGTAGCCAAGTTTCATGTCAATAATATAGGTCATTACATTACTAACGAATATTGTCCGTGAATCAGTATCCTCAATAGCATGACCACTGAAATACAAACCTGCACACAATCAGTATCAAGCACTGTACTAGAAGTTCAATGGCTTCACTAATTGATGTTAAACCATGGTGCGAAACTACTAGGCAGGAATAAAACAAATAACTACCTTTTCCTTCTTTTTTAGTTCAGACGCTTTTGCTTGGAGTACCTTCTCCTTCTTACTCAAATCCAACATTTCCAGCATACGACCACCCTCATATACCTCATTAGTAGAAATAAAGTCCGAAGCAATTCCAGCATCACTTTCCAACACAGTCATATGACACACCTTAAAGACATAAATGCAAGATATTTTTAGAATGTCCTTGATCCATATAGCTCTTTGCATGTTAGCAAGCATATAGGTCGACAAGCAGTGAACATGTTGAAATTTAAGTGAACAGGTAAGACATCATAATTATAATCAACTCTCTGTGGAAAGAGTCCACCAAATGACAGATTTTTAAGATGTAAAATAAAAATGACAAGCTATAATTGAGTCACTATTATCCTTGATAGAACAGGTTAACCTGCATATACATACAGTAACTTTATAGAGTTCAATAGAAGATGCCCTTTAGAGTTTGACAGAAAAGAAAGAGGCAAAAAAGGTTATAATATTCAAAGAAAAACTAAATAAGCACACAACTCAACAATTTGATCATATAAGAAATCAACTTTCTTAGAAGAGGTAACTGTCACTGCACTAATGATGCCCATAAACTGAAGCTGGCTAGTGATAGCAGGTTTATGATTTCTAACAGTCAAAGGAAGCAAAAAAAAACTTAAGCATTGGACTCAATCAATACATGCCTGGTGCAAAAAAAAAACTTAAGCATTGGACTCGATCAATATCCTGTCTGATCTAACATTAGAACATCTAGAGACACACCTCTGTAAGGAACCCCATTCTGAAAATTACACAGAAGGAATAAATTGAATAGCTTGAAATAACAATGTGCGCATCAGAAGTTTGGAACCAATTAAAATCCAGTAAACCTTGTGTAAATCTTCCAGGGCAGCGACTACAGAGGCAGCAAAGAACTTTACAGAAGGTTCGTCAAGTGGGCTGTGAAGTATGAAAGCAATAGGGCAAGCAATGCATGTATTTAGAAGCATGACAACATATGTTTGATCAGCACAAGTGCATAGAAGTTGTGGCACACAAGCCAAAGCGCTCAAACTTTTTATGAGATCCTTCTCCTTCATAATCTGAGCTTGAAGAACAAAGCAAGTAAAGACAGTAAACCAGGACAACCCATATCAATGGTCAATCTGTTTCATACCAAATCCTCTACTTACCATATAATTGATATAACAATAAATTAGTAAAAGAAGACATTTTAGAAAAAGACGATAACAGACGCTAAACTCAATTGTTTAGCTACTATAGTCTATTCTGTCCAAGATCCACATAAACAAATAGAAAAGAAAAAGATAGTGATGTAACAATATTTATCTACTATAGTCTATTCTGTACTCATAATCTTTTGCCGATTTGCCGATCCAAATCTGATTTTGGTGATAATACCATCCGCAATAACAGACGATGAGCTTTCTTCCATCTCTTTAATAAAATACTTAAAAGATAAACAAAACACTAACTCATATTTAAGCTAACTTAAGAAACAACAAAGAAATATTCTTTTCTAAGACTCGGCAACAAAGAAATAGTCAGTTCAGTCTCACAACTAAGACTCGGCACCGGATTTCCAAAGATCACCTGGAACAGTGTTAGTTGTGCAGAAAGTGTGGTAGCTTCTGTTTGAAGGGTCTGCGCTTTTCTCTCAAGTTCATATTTATATTGTGCCTTTCTCTCATTTGAACGAGCAGCTGACTGTCGATTTGCCAAAATCCTGTATAATATATATAAATTGTCATAAGCTCACAAAAGCTAAAATCCAAACTCATATAAGGGAACTTTCACATAAGTGGTAAAACTACAAAGTGACGAGTTCAAAATATCATTACTCTACCAAAGACATGGCATTAGCACTTTTTCACATCCAACTTCAAGCATGCACAAAGAGAAGTGTGCAGAAATCATTTTTAGAAGCTAAACTCAATTGTTTCCCTAGAATTTGCTAAAGAAGAAATATTTGGCAAGACATGGAGTCTGACTAATGAATTAAAATAGTTGAGCTTACGGAGTTCAAATTCACATCCAACAAACATGGCATACACGGATGGCGGGATGGGCTTGATCTTTTAATCTTTAAAAGAGGAGTTAATCACTAGAAAGTACAAACTACAAAGTTTACAATTCCTTAATTGAATCATATAGGACAACCAAGATTTTTATCTGTCAACTGAGATATTAGAACAAATAAAAAAAGAACTTCTAGGGTCATAACACTAGAACTAGTCGAACTATTTGCAATTATTAAAAAATGTCATTCCCACAGTTTTGAGCTAGCAAACCCAGAGGTCAACCTTGCTAATTTTAATTTTCAGCATTCTTTGTTTGTTTGATTTTTCTTTTTCCTTATATATTTAACCACCAAAGATAGGTATCATGAATTTAAGTTATCAATGAAGTTGTTTGAAACTAAACCTATATAAGAGTAAATTGACGATGCACATGAAAGCAATCACTTCTCCATTCTAAGTCTAATAATCTATCAACTAATAAATTTCACTGCAGTCTTATCAACTAATAATCTATCAACTAATAAACCTATATAAGAGTAAATTGACGATGTTCTGCTAATACTAACTTTGAAATTTATGAAACTATGATATTACATATGAATTTAAAAATTGAAATTTATTTAGTTTACTATGCTAAGATCAAGAATCTTACAAGAAAATTTAAGAAATTAAATGAAATCAAATTTGAGAGATTAAATGAACACACAAACAAACCAAGACCT
Organism: Panax japonicus; assembly: GCA_020205505.1. Lineage (NCBI taxonomy): Eukaryota > Viridiplantae > Streptophyta > Magnoliopsida > Apiales > Araliaceae > Panax > Panax japonicus. The sequence goes on from CM035112.1 coordinate 12,734,680, forward strand.
CTGTTTCAGCTTGAAATGTCTTTGAGGTAGCACCGTATTTCCTCTTCACAAGATAATCATGTATATAAACATCCAACCTATTGTCCAACAAAACAAGAAGAAAATACCCTCAAGCCTTGAAGCATATTAACAGAACTTAAAGGCAAATGATACTACCACAAACAATCTCAAAGGGTTACACTCATAAATCAGGGGAGAAAATCATCAAAAATGGAATCACAATAACAAAGTTAAACAAATAACCCACCCCCAACACCACGCCAACAACAAGAAAACTAGAAATAGAGATAAAAAAACATACTTGAACATGAAACTTGCATCACCTACAGCAGAAATCGAAAAAAGACCAAGTAAAAATTGGGAATTAGAAAAACAATGCAAACGATCAAAATATACATTCTATTTACACCCTTTTGTAGAACCAAAAGACCCTAGCAACTGACAAACCAGACCATCCACTTCCCCTTCGATCCCAGCAGCTCTCTCTCAACGTATCAGATCATCCACTTCCCCTCTGATCCCAACGTTTCTCCTTTCCAACTCATCATCGAGCACAAACTGAGAAAAAAACACGTGGGTCAATCCCAACCATTCAGTAACCGCTGACGCCGATGTGTTCTGTTCCAGTGTGTACACCCTGAGCGACGACGAATGGGCGGTGGAAAAAATGAGTGAATCTAGTAGAGTAAACGGACGGAAGAGGCTAGGGTTTGGAGGAAGTAAACGGACCGGAGAGGGAAAGCGTGACAGGAGGAGAGAGAAAGGGGTTGGATAGATAGAAATAAGGGGAGAATGTATTTTTATTTTAAGTTTTCACTTTAGCTTGCTCCGTGTTTTTCTTCATATACAACGTTTTTAAAAAAAACGTTATCTAGTTAAAACTAAAAAAATGCCCTTTTAAATAAATAACGTTTTTGCATATATATCTACAACGCTTTTTTTTAAAAACGTTGTAAAAAAAATACCATATCGTTTTTATAAAAAACGTTGTCTATTAAGTGTTGTCTATTAGGTACTTTGTACTGGTGTTTGCTACCAATTATTTCAAGAATGGGACAAAAAAGGCATTAAGGTCATTAGCCTTGAAATTTTAATGGCAAGCTTGTCAATTGTCCCAACCCTTAGGGTTTAACCCTAAGGTTCCCAAAAATTTGATTTTTGTAGGATTTTAATTTAGGGTTTAAAATTAAATTTTGTTTCTAAAAATTACTAATTAGGGTTTTCCATCATTAGTGTTAAAACCAATAATACATATCATATACGACATAACACAGTGACTTAACAGATTTTAAACTCTCATTTGACTTCGAAACTAGGGTTTATCTGTAATACTAGGGTTTTATCAAGTTATAATAAAACTGCTCCCCAGATTAACCTTACACACATAACATAAATATTTATAGTACTAAAATAAAAATAAAAATATTATATTATTATTCTCCTTCCTTATTCCAAATCCAGATTTAGGGTTTGGATTCCATATCTGAATTATCTTGCATATATAACATTATTAATTAAGTTATATTAATTACTTAATTAGTTTGAAATAAATTCATATAATAAAATAATTATTATAATAAATTTATAATCATCTCATATATTATTTAAATAATATATAATCATATTTTCATGGAAAATAAATAATAAAAACATTTCTATTACAAAATTAATTACTATAAGAATATAATTTATAATGATTAATAATTCTTAAAAAATTTATTTATAATTATTCAGGTAATAAATATATTTTCATTTATCACTAATATACATACACATTACTTGACACATATTCCCACCTTTAAAATAAAAAAAATTATGCAAAATTTCTCATTTATTTATATAGAAAATATCGGGTTATTACATTCACCATCTCTTATAAAGATTCCATCCCCGGAATCACCGTTTTAAAACTTATACGTACAAGGGTACATAACATACACAATCATTGCAAGTAGATTTCGATCATTCTTGGATCGAAGTAAACTTTAACTATTCAGTATAAAGCTTGTCTATCTGATTATACGAAATTTTGATTTTTAAAAGAGCTCAAATTTCTCCTTCAAAATGTATTTATAAAATAATTTGCTATATATATAGGAAAATCATATATATACGAAAATAAAAATTATTCGAATAATACTTGGAGATCCATTCCCAGCTGTCGCAGTATCCTGGGCCGTTATGTTGAAAACTCTCGCGGTTGCTTTTGTTGGTTTGTTGGTTGAAGTCTGTCTAGTGATCGCCAGAGTTTAACTACCTTTTGTGACGACCTAGAAATTTAGATCATCCAGAATTTAATTTTAAATAATTAGTTATTAATAAAATGAATTTTTATTAATAATATTATGTGCTATGTGTTTAATAATCGTTCTAGAACCTAGGATGATTATAAGTCGAGAGGATTCTGGCTACGAGCTAGACTGAACGAGTAATAATTTTCAAGACAAAAATAAAATATTTCCGGAAATAAAAATATTTTTGGGGAAAAAGACGAAATAAGCACTATTCACCTGACGAAACCTAAGGGTTAGTGTTTGAATAACCTAAGCCTTTTCGAGAGTTCAGTATGTCAAAATGACATTTCGTCAAAAGATTTGGCGATAATATATCGTGAAAAGTTAAGTAAGCCGATAAAAGTTTTTATCGAAAAACGTGCAGAAATCGGACGAAATAAAAATGACGAAAAGAACTGTTATGTACTTTTATTTGTTTAGTTACGTTAGGGGAAAACGTGAAGGAAAACGCTTAACACCAAAAAGTGTTTTTCAGTTTTTCGAAAATCCGAAGAATACGTAAATGTTAATCGGTAAAGGAAAGACGAAATATTCAAAAATATTTGGATTCCGAGAATCACAGTTTTTAAAACTATCGGACGAAACCCGAATGACGAAACCACGAAATTTCCAAGGGAAGTTTTGTGAATAGTAAGGAGTTCTATTGAGGAGGTGGGAATAGTATGGAGGTGTGAATAGTAAGGAGGTTTGAGAGGTAAAATGACTAAAACGCCCCTAGCCTTGATTTTCTATAAATTATAAGCTTAATTCATTTATTTGGGATTTTGAAAATCCTATACCTTAGAGAAAGAGAGAGAGAGGGTTCAAATGAAGAGGGAGAAGGAAGAGCATGAGCATGAATGATCGGATCGAAAGTGTTCGTGAAATAGAAAAGCTTGCGAATCGCCGGTTTTGTCTAGCGAAAGAAAAAATAAGAGAAAAGGTTTTAAAACCTAACTCCTAAGTTAAATTTTCTTAAGTTTTTATGTTCAAAACATAGCTTAATAAGAATAATAAGTAAATGATGTCAGGAATGATTTCATATGGTTGAAATCGTAAGAAAATGAAGAAATAAGAATTAAAAGTTTAGTTTATAAATTTCTTAAGGAAGTATAAGATTCGTAATGAATTAGAACGATCCGAGTGGATTATATGAATAAGTAGGTGAAATAAGTAAGGAATGATGTTCTATAACATCAAATTCCAATAAAAAGTGAAATCGTAATCCAAAATATCGATTAAAATGAAGAACGAACGAAGAACACGAAGAACGTTGTTGATGGACAAATTTAAAACCATCGTAGGATAATTGTTGTTGATGGACAAGTTTAAAACCATCGTGCATAAGTTAGATTCTTATTGCTTGGTTAGGAACGGTGGAAACGTTAATGAAGAACAGATTAAAACTTAGCTATAATAAAGTTATGGCAAAAATTTTGTAAAAGACAAACGACAATTAGAAAGTTAATAAATGACCCCGAACGTGTAGGGTTTCATAAGAACATAAGAGAACATAGAAAACTTGAGTCATGGACTCAAGAACAAATGAATTCCGAGTCTGGATGATCGAATTACGGACGAGCGAACGAAGAACGTTAAAAACATAAAACGGATGAATGATGAAGATCAAGCCAATCGAATGACACGTTAACGGATTTAGAACTAAGTTCTATCTGGGGGGTATTGAAGTTCGTAAGATAAGGAAGAGAATGGCTTTGGAATGACCTCATTCCGAGTAATAACGAATAAGTTATGGAAGCGGGAAGTAGCGTCTCAAATTGAATTTAACACTTAGAGAAATTTTCTAGGGTTAGGGCTTGGCGACGCGGCGCCAGCCATGCCTTGTAAGATGGCGCTGTAATGCCAGACCAGGAAGCCGTGTACTACGAACTCGCACTGCCACGCGAGAGATAAAAGGGAGAGTGGCGTCGCAGCGCTAGTGTCGGGAAAAAGCCAGAGAAGAGCTTTTAACTGCTCAACTCTTGGGGGGAAACTTAAGGAAAGATAAAGAACATAATGTTCAACTAATATAACACTTAATCGTGATTCGGATAGAAAATGATAGAATGGATTATAAGTATGGAACATTTTAACCAATGTGAAAGTTGAGTGTACGCAAATATTAAGTGGATAGAACCTAAACTCCGTGTATGGTTTGACCGTATGATAATGAAGACCAATGATTAAATTGTGAATGGTAAAGCAGTTGAATTAAAGATAATAACGTTTAACATAACGAAGCCGAGTTAAGGATTAAATGGAATGATTGCTCTGAGTATACAAAAGACTGTATGACTTAGACGATAAAGAGTGAATTCTGAGGTGTGGAATTTAGTTGCTAGGAAGCCATAAGGAATGAGAAATTAACTTAACGAAGATTATAGTTTAATAGTTCGGATAAGTTAAGATAAGTTAGGTTTTAGTACAATCGTAACCTTTGATGGTTGACATATGGGAACTGGGTTAAACAATTTCTTCAAAGAGCGAAGGTATATACGAAACTGGCAACCGATCTAACTCACTGTGATGGCAGTCTAGATGTGACGAGAACTTGTTTGTTAGTTGTTTATGGGAAACCACTCAAAGTACCATATGGACTACTAGCAGAGATGCGATGTGTGCTGAGTCCTAGAGAAGTTATAAGAAGAAGATAAAAATGTAAAACATCAAAGATGATGAACGTATAAGTAAGACATCTCCGTATGTTATGAAGCCGTAGAACGGTAATGAAAGTGGTCGCATAAACTTAGGTTGCAAGAATGCGAACCCTAAGAAGTAAATTTAAGTAAACCAATGCATAAGTCAAATATATATGACTAATTGGTGTATGTGGTGTTTTCTTATGTGTTATATAGGAATTGAAATGAGCAGTTCGGTGTAAGCTGTAGCTGGGCGTAAGGCAAGTTTCCTAACTTCATTCATATTCTAAATAAATGTTAGTTTCTTAAACTTCTTAGATGTTGAACTTGAGAAGTTCTATCTATGTGCTAATGTGTGATATTTGTGTAAGGTGGTAGAACGTATGAGGCCTTGTGCCACAATGTTAACACTTCGATGTTTCTATGAGATGAACTGTTCTGTGATTTAACTATTCAATAAGAGAATGCTCTGTATATACATGATCCGTTATTGTTAAGTCTGTGCTAATGATTCTAGCTAGATAGTATGTATATAAAAAAGGTAGAAGAATGAAAGTATTTTAAAGTACATGTGAATATTGTTTTAAAATGATAGGAATCGAGATTACTCCTATTATTCAAGCTGCTTCATAACTTTGTTCGGTTATTGAAGTTCTAAAGGAATGTTTAAACTCTTGAAGTTGTTTGTTCAACTGCTATGACTTGCTAAGCAATTGAATGCTAACACTTTTTTTAAATGAAAAACATTTTCAGCATACGATGTTAGAAGAACTTAAGGATCCCGTAAAGATCAAGCTGACAGTATCCAGATGAAGTGCCATTCAGAATATGGATGAGCGAGAAGATCGAGTGAAGACTTGTAATATAAAATAAGTTAAATGAACTTTAGATTAGTTTAATGAACTATTATGTATCCTTAGTGGCGGATGAATGTTACTCGTGTAAGATGTAAAGAATAATGTAATTTTCATTATTTGTAATGGAAGGAGTTATATGGTTTTAGAACCTGGGAATTTAGAATATATGTTGTTATATTTCAGTATATAATGATGTATGTTTGGATGAATGATTTACTCGTGACGTACGGAATCCGGGTGTAAAGATAGACCGGATTTCGGGGCGTTACACCTTTTTCTGTGGTTACACTCCCCGCCTCCATTCTCCTCTTTGGACAATCCTTCACCTTATGTTACATCGATCCACACAGAAAACACCCACTGTTCATCCTTGGGTTGGGGCAGTTGGTAGAAATATGACCCTCCTGTAACGATCGAGAAATTTATAATTTAATTTAAATATTTATTGAATTAAATAAATATTTTAAATTATTTATTATTTTGATAAATAAATAATTGATGAATTATTGTGAATTAATTTGATTAGTGTTAATTAAAATTGAATAATGATAATTTATCTAGAGGATTTAATTTAAGGAAATAATTAAATTAAATTAAATCAATTGCTTTGTTTAATTTAAAGGAAATAAATAAATTAAATAAAGTGATGTTTCAAATTTATTAATTAAATTAGATATATAATTATTTATTAATTATAAGTATAATGATAATAAGATTATTATTATTATTATAAGTTATTTAAATTAACTAAACTAAAGTTATTTAAATTAATTAAATTAAAGTGTGACAAGTAGTAACTATATAATATAAATATTATTTAAATAATTTAGTTTAGGGGATTAGGTGGTAGTCAAACAAGGCCTTGTGGCATTTGGCTTATTTAACTGACATTTTTTTGTGTTTTTAACTAAAAAGTGCGTGGGGGAGGCGAGGCTATATCAGTTTATTTTTTTATGCGTTCTTTTCTTCCTAAGGCTATAGTCAGAGAGTTGGAAGAGAGAAACACAGTGAATCACAAAGAGTTTAGAAAGAGGGAGAGCTTGGTTTCAGTGATTTCTAAGAGAACAAGAAGGATTTCTAGTACTTTGCTAAATCAAGGTATAAACTATTTCTATTTTTACTTTTAGTTTGGTGGTATATATATATATATATATATATATATATATATATATATATATATATATATATATAATAAAACTCGTTAATTATTAATAAAATTCTCTTACTTAGCACTATAATACCACAATAAACAAAAATTACATTTTAACAGTCATAATATTGCACCATATCAAAATTACAGAATTTGTGTAATTAAAATACACTTTCTGACCATTCTGCTAACCGGCGCTGCGGCGCCACAGTTTACACTGGGGACGGCGTTGCGGCGTGAGTCACCGGTCGGGATTTGGTGCTACGGCGCGAGGCTTGGCGTTGCGGCGTGAGGCTTGGCGCTGCGGTGCTAAGTTTGGCACTACGGCGCCGAAGTTCAGTTCCAAGCAGCGCGAGCACAAACAAAGCTAAATTTGACAAACTAGCAACCAATTAATCCCGTATAACTTACAGGGATTTCATATAAACATAACTTAAGGTCTCTAGCATGTTTTTACCCACATAAATAACATAAACATCAAATTTAAAACCTTTCAATTCCATGTTTTATACAAAACTCCATTTTTTGACATCCTTAACCAATTAACACTGTGATCACCATTATATACCAAATTAATTTATTCAAACTACGTTTTCTTCATTATTTACTAAATTAATACAATCAAGGCTCAATTTACCTATAAGTTCACAAACAACTATCAATTTTGGTACTCCTACAAGCCATGCTCATACACATATTCACTGTAAAACTATTTTCTTATTTTTGAACATAAAGAAAGTAATTGGTACGCTAAATCCTTATCTAGATGTTAGTTCTAACATCACAAATACATATGAATACGATAGTTTAGTTTATAACAACAATTCAAAAAAAATAGAATTCACAAAACTTAGGAATTATGTCGTAAAACATATATATGTGTGTATCTATATATATATAATATTAAGGTTATGTCAAAATACCTTCAATTGCTTGGATAATCTTGGATAAACTTAGAGAATTGCTTGGGAAATCTCAGAAATCTTCTCTCAACTCTCTCTCAACTCTCTCAAACTCTCTCTCTATAATCTGAAATCTTCTTTTTTCATTTCCTTCTTAGGCTTAGGCCAAATGCTTTTTTATGTAAAATAAAATTCAAATCAACGCACACACCCAAACGTCTAAAATCGATGTTACAATAAATATAATAATAAGTTATCAGTTATAACATTTAATATATTTTATTTATTTTAATTAAAATTCAAAATTCAAAAGCCATAAGGCTTTGTTTGGTAAAAACTCTTTAAAAATTAAGGACTTAATATCTTTAAGCCTTGGTTGTCAAAACTAAATTAAACCCCTTTAATTTATTTTTATAACTCATTTATAGCATAGTTTATTGTCACACTTTTATTACCAAATTAAATTAAAAAATATTATAATAATTCATTTAATCCCTATCAACTCTCTAACTTAATTATTAAATTAAATTAGAATATTATCTCATAATCATTAATTTCCTTCACTCATTAATTATTTATTTAACAAATAAATAATCAAATCAAATTAAATTAAATAAATATTTATTCAACAATAAACACATCAATTAAATATTTATATAATTCAATAAATATTTGAAATTACAATTTAAAATTCTGGATTGTTACAACACGGGGTAGCCAAATATTTACAAAATTTGAAAATAAACTAGATCTACCTAGATCTAAGCCTATCTAGATCAATGGTTCAAGCCATGAAGCTTTTGAACCAGTTAAATGCTAGATCAGGCTAGATCTAGGATAGATGTAGTCAAAACAATGAAAATACCAACTATATATACAACATAATCAGTAAAAGCTAGATCTATGCACAACCAAACAGGATATATATATATATATATATATATATATATATATATATATATATATATATATATATATATATATATATATATATTAAAGTAGTAAATGATCACAGACCTGAGAAGATCTTACATATTCTCACGAGATCTGCATAAAGGATGACTTTTCGCTTCCAAGAACTTGATTTCAACAGGTAGAAAGTTGACATAACAAGATTTATATGTATAGAAGTGTTTAAAATTAAGATTTATAGTGTTTAGAAGCAAGATCTAAGCTCTTTCTCTCTTTAGCTCTCAGATTTTTCTATCTAGAAATTTTGGAAACTAAAAATCTCTCTACAAATGAGATGGTGGGTCTTGTTTAAAGGCCCCGGCTAGTTGTAGGTACACCTACGACGGCTGGGCCTTGTGGGTCCTGTCGCCTCGAAGTTCGTTCTTTCAATCATTGTGCTGTTTGCTAAACGTTCGTATCTTGCAATCCGGGAATCACTAGGAGATGTAACATACCATTCTAGAAATCTTTTTTCGAAAGTCACGTAATGATATCGAGCTTAACCTTTTCCGAATTTGGGAAGATGGGTCCATGACCAATATAACATCTTCAAGTCTTCAAAGGTAGTCTGTGGGTCTGTATTGCACAGTTTGCACTCGGAATTGTTGCGGTGGCTCTTTGTGACCATATCCTCAGCTGGATGGTTGTTATTTATGTTGTGTTATCAACATTACATCTTTTTCCTCCCAAGGTTGTCTTCGGAGTTGATGTGGATGTTGTAATAACTGAGAATTTTCGGAATAATATTAATAATTATATGAATAAAAAATGTTTATTTGAATAAAATTAATATTGTTGTGACATGGGATATAGTAATTCTATTAAACTAAGTTAAGTATGTGACAACCATATGTTATGATGGAATAGATGAAAAGATTTATTTAAAGCTTATGGGAATTGCCTAGTGTGGCATAATGGAAGACTAAGAAATTCATTAATTAAATTAATTAATGAATGATTAATCTATATTATATTCTTAAATTAATTGTTATTATGAGTAATAACATATTATTGCATTAATAATTTAAATGGTATGTTAGACTAATGTTTATTATTATTAAATTATTTGCTATGTCCAATAATAAGTAATGTGAGATCATATGTTATAAAGTTGCTACATCCATTTAATATAAAATAAGTTGTGACATTACAATGTCATTACATTATATATAAAACTATATGATAAAATTAAGTGGATCATATAATTTTACTAAGTTACATAAATGAGCTTATGTGACAACATGATGTGTGTTGGGTCTATTAAATGTGTATTTTAAATATATAGGAGAAAATAATTTTTGTAAATAAATATTTATTATTAAATATTTACTTTAACAATTATGTGGATTTGAAATAATAAAGTTTTGCGGAAATAATAGGTTGCTAATATCCAACTAAATTATATTTAGACCTATAGTAAATATTATGAGGACTAAACCAATGTACATGATTTTTATATGATTATGTATATAGGTAACCCCCCAACTTATCACAATGTAATAATATTATCTCATTAAAGTTACATTTGTACCCCCAAAAGGAATAAAACTTAAGTAAGCTAGTAGCCATTTTGCATATGCTGAGTTTTAAAGAGCTTTGTCCCATTTTTATTGTCCCATTTTTATTGTCCCATTTCTCTCTTTCACATGTAATGGTCATTGGCCTAGTCTACCTCCCATTCTCAAGCTAGCTTGCAACTGATGGTGATAATGGCAAGGGGAGTGGGTTGATGGGGGTAGTTAGTCATTATTCCACCAAACCTTCATTGCCCATTTGGCTTCTCCTTTCTTCCATTGAATTCAAATATTGGGCAATGGATTTGTATGAGTAATATATTCTCTATATATAGCAGCCTCCTCTTCTCAAATTTAATTTGCTAGATTGTTGGTTGAGTTAAGTTAGAGAGTGTGTTGTTGAGAATTGAGGGAATATAATCAGAGATTTGAGGGAGTTCATTTCAAGCTTCAATATGTATAATTCTTAAACATGTTTTGAAATTCAGGCATTTATAATTCTTAAAAATTAGCATGAATTAGTTATAGATTGATATGTGAAATGATATTAACATGTTAGTAGAGTTTATATGCATGTAAATGAACAATGTGGCTAATGTGAATGCTTGTGGTATGAAGAAAATGAGTATGGGATTAAGTTCTGCAGTTGCAGAGCTCTTCCTGGTGTTGTCCAGGAAGGGCGTAGCTATGCCCATCCGGTAGCACAAACCGACATAACTACGCCAAGCACCAGTCAGGAATTCCAACTTTTGTTACAATATGATAAGTTCTAACATGTTGGTAAGACTTAGACATAAATGAAAACATTCCTGACTTATGGACCTAGGTTTCTTTGCATAGCATGGGTACCCTAACTTGCTTTAGTACGCGTTTTCTATAGAAGACTTAAAGTTTTAAAAATGAACTTGAAGAAACTTAGAATGTCTAAGTTCTGACTTTGTGAGCATGTGTATATGGTCTAGCTATGCATGAAATGTGATTCCAAGATGCTTCATGTGTGTTAGATTACCTTGACTTGGTTTAAAAAGGAACTTTTAACAACGAGATTAAACTCTTTGCAAACTTATAACTATGAACATGATGTGGTTTATATTTTGAACTTTATAATATGCATGCTAGTACTCTTTATTTCCCTAAGACATGACCTATATGTTGTATACCTAACTAGACACAAAGTAAGTATTCAAGCATGAGTTGTAATAACCCAATTTTTTCTATATAAATAAATAAAAAATTTTGCGTATAATTTTTTTTTAAAAAAGGTGGAAATATGTGTATATATATATATATATGTGTGTGTGTGTGTGTGTGATAAATAAAATTTATTTATTACATTAATTATTGTAAATAATTCTTTTAAGAATTATTGATCATTATAAATTGTAATTATAATAAATTAATTTTGTAATAAAAATATTTTATTATTTATTTTCCATGAAAATATGTTTATATATTATTTAAATAATATATGAAAGGATTATAGAATTATTATAATAACTATTTTATTATATGAATTTATTTCAGGGTAATTAAGTTAATTATTTAACTTAATTAATAATGTTATACATGCAAGATAAATCAGATATGGAATCCAAACCCTAATTTTGGATTTTAAGCAATGAATGAGAATAATAATATAATATTAATTATATTTCAGTGCTATAAATATGTATTGTATATGTCGACTAATAATGGTTGATCAATTATGGAGTACAATGTCAAAATCCTAGCATTAATTTGTGAAACCCTAATTTAAAACTCAAATTAGAGTTCGTAATTGCGTTAAGGTGATTAATGATATATATTATAAATATTAATTGTAATTAGGAAAGCTAAATTAATTTAGAAACCTTAATTTGTATTTCTAGAAACTAAATTTTTTATTTTAAAACAAAATTAGAAATCCTATAAATTCTTTGTGCCAAACCTTAGGGTTAAACCCTAAGGGTTAAAACCTAAGGATCAAACCCTAAGGTAAGGATCAAACCCTAAGGGTTTGACAAGTTACAACTTTACCATTAAAATTGCTAGCCAAAAGACCAATATACCCTTTTCTTATGTTTTAAGCAAATGTGGTGGCAAATCTTGTGACTCACCATGCTAAGATCTCCCATGTGCCTAAAATCTCAGCCAAATCTTATCTCATTTGACACCTTGCAAGATTAGGTTCATGAATCAAATTATAAGAGATTAAAGAGAGAGAAAAATCAAAACTTAGTCTCATTCTTACCCAAACACTCAACAATCTCTTCTCTCTCTCCAAGCCACGAATTCTCTAAGTATTCAGTCCCTAAACAACCCTCTAGAACATCAAGATCAGTTGTATAAAGCATGATCAAGGCATCTTCAAGAGAGAGGAATAAAACCCTAACCTTATTTGATCGTTTATGTTAGAATAAATTTTATGTGTAAGTGTTTAGATGCATTCTAGAGGATGCAATATGATGATCTATGACGTTATATCATAGATATATAGCCTCAAAGTACCTTAAAATTAAAGTTTTTCAAAACTGCTATGAACCCTAAATTTTGTTTGACAAGCAAAAGTTAGATGCAGTAGATTCTTTTCTGTTAATGATTTTGTGTTTATGTTTTAGACTTGTAGTTTGCTATACAAACTTTGATCTGGAACTTGAATCAAGTCCAGATCGTGTACAGATTGTAAGATATCTGTGGTCAAACCACGTTGACTGGCCATGACCATACGAAATCTGGGCAGCTATGAACTTTCCCAGAAAGCTCGGACAGCAAGTTCAGAGGCCCAGATCTTTCTGTTGTTTGTTTGTTTGTTTTTTATTGTTGTTGTATTCATGCTGAAGGTTGGTATATGGACTACATATTTATGTCTTAAAATCTCCTAATCATGAAATGAGTTGATTGCAGTGACTGGTCAAAGTAGGCTAGACGATCACGGCTTGTGTTTTCTTGGTAACCCAGAAAACTCAAGATCGTAATGTCTGACATAGTTTGACTGACTTTGATTGGTTGATTATGTTGTTGTTATATGGATGTTTTGTGATGCATCTCTTCTTTGATATGTTGGCTACACACTGCAACATTTATATCACAAAATCATCACATGAATTGCAAGTTATGGAAGCCCAAAGTAGGCCAGTCGTACTGTTCTTCATTTCAGGGCAACCCAGAAATGAAGAACAGCTCTGACAGCCACTTTGCACGATCAGATCTCCTTCATTATATGTTATATGATCATCTTTGTTGTTGGATAATGTAGTTTGACAATAGCACTACAAAATCTGATCAATAGCATACCTAGAAACACATTACACACTGATTTATTCATGGTCAAATTAGTTAGCTCGTTAACTGCGTATGAATATCTAGGTTTCATAAGAACACCTAAGGCGACGATTTCTGTCGCCAAAGGCTATATCGATAGTTTTATTAATTTTAATTAATTAAATTTTTAAAAATCATTTAAAAATAGAAATTTATTTCTGAAAATTACAAAAATAATTTTAAAAATTATTTTAAGTTTTTAAAATTAACTTTTAATAATTTGAAATATTTTTCATAAATATTAATATTTAATTGAATATTATTGATATTTAATTTATTTAATAAATGCATTTAATAAAATAATTAAAAATGATTTTAGTATATTAAAAAAATTATTTTAAATGATAATAAGGTATTTAAAAATATTTGAAGTTATAAAATATAACTTATAATATTTGAAAGTAATTTTCATTAATTATTTAATATTAATGATATTAGACTATTTAATAATTATATTAAATAAATTAGTTTAAAATGTGATTTTAATATTAGAAAAATCATTTTAAATGAAAATAAAGAGTTTAAAAATATATGAAGTTATAAAATATAAATTTTAATAATTAAAGGTAAATTTCATAAAAAATTTAATATTAAATGATATTTGATTTATTTAATAATTATATTAAATAAATAGTTTAAAAATAGTTTTATTAATTTAAAAAGGATAAAAAGAATTTAAAAATATTTTAAGTTATAATTAATGACTTTTAATATTTTGATAATTAATGCATTAATATTTAAATATTAATGGTAATTATTTACAAATGATTTTAAATGTTTTAAAAATCATTTAAGGGTAATATTAATGCTTTAAAAAATATTTTTATTTATTATAAGTAACTTTAATATTTTGGCAATGGTTTTATTAATAATTTAATAATAATTAAATATTAATGATAATAGAATTATTTAATATTTAAATCATTTTATAATGATTCCGGTGTTTGAAAAATCATGATTAATTATAATAATTATTTAAAAATTATTATAAGTCATTTAAAAATAATATGACTGATATTTACAGTTATTGAACTACGGGATGGAGTCCTAGGCTCGATAATTACCCAATTAAGCCATCGGTACACCGAAATATTTCAAAAATTGATCTAGACTTAGATAATTTGACTAGCTACGTGTCTGTTTATGATCCAATGACTGTTAAACCTATGTGACAAATGTGATTAAGTTATGTGCTAACTGCAAATAGCAGTACTATGTATTACGATATGTTATTCTAATCGAACGAATGATCTTATTGATGATAAGTTTTGATATAAGAGATAAAACTAAGTTGTGAAAGCAGCAGATCAGGCAATTATCTTTATTCTTTGCATCTACTTATGCAATAATCCTGTGTAAGTAAGTTATCGAATTATACTCATGTTATATAAGGTTTTAAACTCTACTATTATTGATTATGTATTTCAACATTAGTATTCAGGGCAGTTGTCGAACTTTATTCGCTTACCAGTACAATAGTAATGTATGATCAATATATACCCTGCTTATAGATAGTTAAGTTAGATTATACAAGTTCCCTCACTTGAATAATGATTGTATTTAATCACATGTTGATGCATATCTACTAGTTTTCAGGTATATATATGTTATTTAAAAATCATCTAAGCTATTTAACTCAGCTAGACATAGATTTAAAATTATCGTTGACAAGGATAGAACATTATTGTTACTCAGCTGAATTATTTTAATTCAGATTCCAGACTAATTATGAACATCTCGAACAGGGAAAATTTTTATGCGTCAAAAGGCGGACCAGATGAACGAACTTATCGTTCAAACATGTAGTATTGATCAATATAGGGTATAACAGGCTGATCACCCTATATGTCCGTAAGACATGATGGTTTGAAGATGAAGTTCTGTTTAACATTTTCAAAAATTAAAAATAATATTCATAGTTTATCAAACTGTTTCCCATTCATAGTCAGTACGTAGTTTCAAAAATGAAAAAGAATTTATATGTAGTTCAGTATTGTTTCAGATTACTTCACAACTATTGCTTCGTTGTAGATGTGTCGTCCAAAGAAAACATTTAAATCTTTCTGATAATCTTTTTTCATTGCTATTACTTGTTGGGCACTCAAATGCTCATTCTTGCTTTAAATTTAAATGTTTTCAGCTAAGCTAGCACGACCTGAAGGTTTCGGTAAGGACAAAGGGAAGGTAAAGCTGCAGGATTAGATTACACTATGTTATTTGTAATACTGTTTGTAGGATAATATATTAAATATTATGTAATGTATGACTTAAAGGTTCTCCAGACTGGGAAGGTAGATAACTTTGATATAATACTTTTGTTTAATTAATACATTAAGTAGTTGAATGAATGTTATCGTGAAGCACCGAATATGGGCTTCAAGTACCGGGATTTGGGGGCGTCACAACATGGTATCAAAGCTTTAGGGTTAGAAACCTTAGGTGGGAGTAGACCTTAGGCTATAACCTTAGGACAGAGGGAAACATTGAAAATATAAATAACTCAAATAGAGTTTAAAGGAGATGAATTAAATAAATTCATCGTAAAATAAAAGAAAAGATAACTTATATAAAACTATTATTTGTTGTGTGTATATACTAGATACTAATCAAAATAATTTATGTGTATATGTCAGATAGAAAAGGATTATTATACGCTTATAACATGAAGAAGGATCAAATTAATACACCCAAGCTAATATTGAAGCCAATAGCTGAAATAGAGACTCACGTTGAAAGTAACCTTGATGAAGTGATTTTTTTTGGAAAATATAGTACTAGACCCAAAAACGGTGAAACAAACATATAGTGATTCGGAAACTAAAGTTGGAGCTGATCAAGCATCAATGTAACTGCATAATCTATGGGACCAGGTTTCTTCTTTAGAAAAGTTGTTGGAAATAGAAAAGCTATTTAATAGTCAATTACAGAAGACGTTGATCAAAATAATGGAAGAACAAAATAAGCTTAAAATCCAAATTGATCAGATGGGAGCCAAAAACAAAATATCCGGTGCAGCTCTGAGCAAGAAGGGGAAAAGAAAGATGAACGATCGGGAGTTAGAAAATTCTGATTTTAACCAAGGGAACCTTATCAAAATAGAAAAGTGTACAAACTGTAAAAGGAAACATATAGGCATGTTCAAGACAGGGAAAAAGATATTTTGCAGTTGCGGACATGAGGGACATTTCTCTCCTCAGTGTCCCAATTTTAAGCAAGGTGCATGTTTTAATTGTGGGTTGGAAGGTCATCTGGTGAAAAATTATTTAAGATCAGGAGAAGGTGTAGGGAAAAAGTATGATTAGTATTTGAAAATGTATGTTTAATGATATAATATGTATGTAATGTAACATTCCTAACTTTTGTATAAGTTGTTGTAGCAAATCCTGACTTTTGTGGTCATAAAGGGATAACGAATGCTTACAACAATATGTGTTATCCGGTGTAAATTACTATGAATGAATGTGAATATATGTTTGTTGAATGACATAAGTTTTTATGTATCTATTTTATAATTTGATAATACAGTAAACCAAGTTTCAAAATTTACTATTTTGAGTATATGATTCTTTGAGATTGAAATCACGTATTATATGTTAAACATATACGATAAGACATAGAATATAAGTCAATTAAAGGATAATTTATGATTTTATCAGATAATGCCGCCAAGAAGACAAAATTAAAACCAAAGAGTTGAAGAATCTGTCAGCAATGCTGGAGGACAACAACATCCAGACCCAATACATAATTTTGCAAACATGATAGCTCACGTTATGTAGAATGTAATACTAGTTGGGGGGAAATCAGCCCGATAATCGATTGGCAAACTTTAAAGACTTCAAAGCAGTAGGATCACCTGAGTTTAGAGGAACAAATGACCCGGTAGAAGCTCAGACATGGATAAAGATATAGAAAAGGCTTTAATAGTCGCTAGGGTAACGGAGGGGTAAAAGACAGCTTTTTCCACTTATATGATGAAAGGGGAGGCAAATTTCTTGTGGGAGACCAATAAAACTAGAGCTGAAGTAGTAGAAGTTACGTGGACTAGGTTCAAAACACTTTTCTTTGAGAATTATTTTTCGACTAGTATGCATGCTAGGATGGAGGTGAAATTTCTGGAGCTGAAGCAAGGGGACATGTCAGTTGCAGAGTATGCCACAAAATTTAATGAACTAGCTAGGTTCGCTCCACATCAAGTTGATACGGAAGCAAGGAAGGCACGAAGGTTTGAGCTGGGCTTAAAACCCTGGCTCTATAACAAGGTGGCGGTATTGCAGATTGGTACTTTTGCAGCACTGTTGGACAAGGCTATCATAGCTGGAGAAGGAATTGAAGCCATGACTCTTTACAACAAGGAGAAGAAGTATAAAGCTAAGGTTGAGGGAGTTGTCAAAGTGGAAGGGAGTAGTGGAAGTAAGATGGGAAAGAGAAAAGGGGACAATTTAGGAAATATCAAAATTAAGCAAGAGGGTGTGAAGAAGTAGATTTTGCAATGTGGAAACTATGGGAAGAACCATTCAGGAGAGTGTTTGAAGGAAAAGTCGGTGTGTTTTAAGTGTGGGCAGGAGGGACATATTTCTCCCAACTGTCCTAATCCAAGGATGAATGGTGGATGTTTTATTTGTGGATCAATAGAACATAGGGTGAGGGAGTGTCTAAAATGGAGAGCTGATGGGGGAAATGTCAATACAGGGAAAAGTAGTGGGATGCGAACAATAACTGGTCCGACTCCACCAAACAAACCAACCAAATCAACTGCAAGGACCTTCAATATGACAGTTCAAGATACGGTTGCAGCTAGTGATGGAACTCCAGGTATTATTCGAATAACTTTTATTTTCTTATACATGATTTTCCTATATATAAAAAATGATTTTATAAAGAAATTTTGAAGGAAGAATTTGAGTTCTATTAGAAATCAAATTTCTGTACTTAATTACTCTGAAATAAATTCATATAATAAAATAGTTATAATAATAATTCTATAATCCTTTTATATATTATTTAAATAATATATAATCATATTTTCATGGGAAATAAATATTAAAAATATTTTTACTACAAAAATAATTTATTATAATTACAATTTATAATGATAAATAATTCTTAAAAGAATTATTTACAATAATTAATGTAATAAATAAATTTTATTTATCACACACACACACACACATATATATATATATATATACACACACACACACACACATTACCTGACACATATTTCCACCTTTAAAAAAAATATTTATACTCAAAATTTCTTATTTATTTATATAAAAACTATCGGGTTATTACATTCACTCTCCCTTATAAGGATTTCGTCCCCGGAATCACCGTTTTAAAACTTATACATATAAGGTTACATATAATACATAGTCATTTCAAGTAGATCTCGATCAGATTCGATCGAACCGATCTTTAACTATTCAGCATAAAGCTTGTCTATTTGATTAATTATTAAATAACTTTAATATCATTAATAATAATTAATGAATGAATTTTACCTTTAAATATTGAAAGTTATATTTTATAACTTAAAATATTTTTAAATACCTTATTATTATTTAAAATGATTTTTAATATAATAAAATCATTTTTAATTTATTTATTTAATATATTTATTAAATAAATTAAATATCAATAATATTTAAATAAATTCTAATATTCTTGGAAAATATTCTAAATTATTAAAAGTTAATTTTTATAACTTAAATAATTTTTAAAATAATTTTTGGAACTGTTAATAATTTATTTTTATTTTTAAATAATTTTTGAAAATTTAATTAATTAAAATTAATAGAACTATCGCTATAGGCCTTTAGCGACAGAAAGTATAGCCTTTGGTGTTTTTGAGCATTCATAAGCCAGTTGTTAGTTAGCCAGTTTGACCACGTTTAATTCGTAACATGTAATGTTTCTAGCAATGTTCTTGGTCATATCTTGTAGTACTCGATTAATAATACACGATATAACAACAAGTTTGGCCAAACGTCATAACAGAAGTGAGATCTAGAGCCGTGAACAAGCTGTCAGAGCTGTTCTTCATTTTTTGGGTTGCCCAGAAATGAAGAACAGTTTGACTGTTCATATTTGGGCTTCCACAACTTGCAATCCACGTTTTATTTTGGTGATTTGAAAGATGGAGTGTGTAGCCAACATGTAATACTACATATCTAATACTTAACATCAACAAAACCACAATAAAATAATGAGATATAAACCGGTCAAACCTTGTCAGAAACCACGCCCATGAACTTTCTGGGTTTACCCAAAAAGCTCATCCGTGGACTTCCTGCTTGGTTTGACCGTGTCCCAAATCCATCATGTTCATGATATAAGAGATCTAAGAGACTTAAAATGTAGTATAACTACCATACTATAAGTTAGATGTAACGATTATTACATAACATCATAAAATAGTCAGATCTGAGCCCATGAAAAACTTGTCAGAACCTTCTGGGGTCGATATGGGTATTTCTAGAAATTGTAAGTCACGGACGGTCAATGAGGTTTGACCACCCATAACTTTCAATCTGTACACAATCTGAGGTAGCTAAAAGTTCCAGATCACAGAGAAAATAACAGGCTACAAGATCAAAGCTTTAAATAACTAGAATACATAACAGAGAAATATTAAAGAGGCCTGACATTTGCTTGTCAGACAATAATAAAATAATTTCCAGATTTTTCAAAAACTCAAATTTGAAGACTTAGATGATATGGATCTATCTAAAACCAACCTAGATCATCATAACAAACTACAAACAACATATTCTAACACTTAAATCTAACATCTAACAACAGAAAATTTGGGCAGATTCTTGAATAGGGTTTTATACCTTTCTTTGAAATTTTTTGATTCTGAGTTGCTTATTGGTTAATGGATTTCGTGGGGCTGTTTTTGTGACTGATCTAGCAAAGGAGTTCGTTGGTTTTTAGTGAGAGAGATTGGTTGAGGCTTTGTGCACAAAATGAGCATGAATGTTCAATTTTCTCTCTCTCAATCCATTTATAGAAGTTCAAGATACATTGTATTATTGATATAAAGGCCGAGTGCAGGCATTTTTGTGTCACATGGAGTTGTTGGATTTGGTCACCAACTTCTCCTATAGTCAAAACCTATATATTAGCCTCTTTAATGTACAAAAGGGGTATAATGGTAAATTGATAAATCATTTTAATGGCATTATTATAACTTGCCAAACCCTTAGGGTTTAACCCTAAGGTTTAGCATATAACACTTGTATGAAATAACAACTAGGGTTTGTATAAAAACTAAAATAATTTTAGTTTCTAAAATTTAAAAATTAAGTTTTGTTAATTAGATTAGGTTAATAATTATATTATACAGGAACATTAGGGTTTAATACCACTAATCATAATTAACTTTGCTAATATAGCAATTAGGATTTAGGATTATGATAATTAGGGTTATTAATACACAATTAGGGTTTCTAATAATTAAATTAGGGTCTTGGTATTAGGGTTTTAAATTACTAATTAGGTTTACCTTAATTAGCAATTAAAATTTATCATACATGTTATTAATCACAGTAACACAATTTCTGACTGATCACAAACTCTAGATTAGGTTTCAAATTAGGGTTTCTAATTATTAGAATGTCAAATCAAATATAAAATAGGGTATTAAATTTATAATTAGGGTTTCCTAATTAGCATATTGTTATGTATTACTTAACATAAATCATATAACATAATTACATAACAGTCTTAAATTTCCATTTAAATGGAAAAATAGGGTCAAACCAATTAATGCTAGGGTTTGAGTCAATATACACCATAATTGACCAACCGTCAACAGTACGTACTTACAGTACATATTTATAGCACTGAAAAATCAAAATATTATAATATTATTATCATTCTTTGATCAAAACCCAAAATTAGGGGTTTGGATTCCATATCTGATTTATCTATCGTAATTAACCTTATTAATTAAGTTAAAATAATTAACTTAATAATCTGAACAAAATTTATATAATAAAATAATTATTATAATTATTCTAAAATTCATATCATATATTATTTAAATAATATAAGATTTTATTATCATGGAAAATAATTAATAATAACAATTTTATATAAAATTAATTATTATAAGAATATAATTGATATTAATTAATATTTCTAAAATAAAATAATCTATAATAATTAATGTAATAAATAAATTTTATTTATCACATAAATATATGTATACACATTACTTAACACATATTTCCACCTTTATAAATAAATAAAAAAAATTTAAACGCAAAATTTTTGATTTATTTATATAGAAAATATTGGTTTGTCACATTCACCCTCCCTTATAAATATTTCGTCCCCGGAATCACCGTTATAAAACCTGTACATACCAGGGTCTATAGCATACACAATCATTGCAGGTAGATCTCGATCACTTTGATCGGACAGATCTTTTACTATTCACATAAAGCTTGTCTATCTGATTAAACGAGAATTTGATTTCTAGATGAACTCAAATTCCTCCTTCAAAATTTACTTATAAAATAATTTATTATTTATAGGAAAATCATATATAAGAAAATAAAAGTTATACGAAAAGTACCCGGAGTTCCATTTCCAGCTGTCACTGAATCTTGGACTGTCATGTTAAAGACCCGTGTAGTAGATCTGGTCGGCTTGTTGGATGAAGTTGGTCCTGTGATTGTCAAAGTTCCGCCGCTTTTTTCCCATTTTTACGCTTTCTGCCTCCGTTCTCCTTTTCGGACAGTCTTTCACCTTATGCTCCTTCGATCCGCACATAAAACACCCACTAATCGTCCTAGGATTGGGACAGTTGGGAGAGATATGGCCCTCCTGCCCGTACTTGAAACATGCAAATTTACCTTTCAGACATTCCCCCAAATGCTTATTCCCATAATTCCCACATTGCACCATCGGTTTCTACTTTGCACCTTCTTGTTTTACCAGCACACCCTCAAAGTTGTTCCCCTTCCTCTTTTCACTCCTATTCCCCTTGTTTGTTTCCATCTTTCCAGTTCCCTCAACTTTACCGTTGTTCTTTCTTTCTTTGTTATAAAGTCGCATGGCCTCACTTCCCTCCTCGACAATAATTGCTTTCACCTTGTTGTAGAGCCAGGGTTTTAATCCCAGCTCAAACCTTCGTGCTGTTCTAGCCTCCGTATCAACTTGATGCGGGGCGAACCTAGCCAACTCATTAAATTTTGCGGCATATTCCAAAACAGTTATATTCTTCTATTTTAATTCAAGAAATTTTACCTCCATGCTAGCTTGCATACTAGATGAAAAATAGTTTTCAAAAAATAGAGTTTTAAACCTTTCCCAAGCAACTACATGTGCTCCTGCCCTCGCCTGATTCGCTTCCCACCAAAAATTTGCCTCACCCTTCATCATGTAGGTGGCAAAAGCGGTCTTTTGCCCTCAGCTACCCTAGTTATTACGAATGCCTTTTTGATTTCCTTAACCTAAGTCTGCGCTTCTACAGGGTCAGTTGTTCCTTTGAATTCGGGCGGTTCTACAGCCTTGAAGTCCTTGAAGTTTGCCAAACGGTTGTCCTGCTGGTTCTCTGCGGCTGGCATTCCTTGTTGCATGGCCTGAGCTACCATATTTTTGAATTGTTGCATTGGATCTCGTTGTTGTCCCCCAACATTATTGACAGATTCTTCTGCCCTTTGATTTCTAGTTTGACATCTTGGCGGCATTATCTGATTAAATAAAACATAATTTAACTTACATTCTAAACCTTATCACATAAGTTTAATATACTCCCTCCGTCCCAGGATAAAAGTCCTAGTGGACTTTTCACGCATATTAAGAAGAGGAATAAAATGACAAAATTATCCGTAATAATGTCATTAAATATGGAGAGAGAATTAGAATAAGAAAAGTATGAGATATTTAATGCTACGGGCGTAATAGGAAAAAATGTGTAAAAGTTTGGTTATTAAAAGAAAGTAGACATTTAACATGGGACAACCCAAAATAGTAATAAGGACTTTTATCATGAGACAGAGGGAGTATTAAACTTGTTTCATTACTCAAACATATGTTCATTTTCATTAATTCAAAGTAATTTACATAACATGGCACTTACTGATATCCCTTTGTGACCACAAAAGTCGAGATTTACGGCTTTGACCCATACAAAAGTTGAGAATATTACCTTACACAAACATACTTATTACAAATATTATATTAAACAGTCCTACACCCAAGAACCTATACTACCTATTCACTACGCCTTTTTCTTGATCTTGGATAACCTTTTCCTTATGACCTTCTATCCCACAAATAAAACAGACACATTGCTTTGGATTGGGACAATGAGGAGAAAAATGTTCCTCACGTCCGCAATTGTAGCAAACATTTTCCCTTTTCCTGTATACGCCTTCATGTTTCTTGTCACAATTTTTACACTTTTCTATTCGGTTAAAGTTTCCATGGTTATTATCAAGAGTTCCTATATCGCGGTCTTTCATTTTTCTTTTTCCCTTCTTGTTCGGAGCTGTACACGACTTGTTGCTTTTGGCTCCCATTTGGTCAATTTGGATTTTAAGATTATCCTGTTCTTCCATTGTTTCAATTAATGCTTTTCGCAGTTGACTATTTAATAGTTTTTCTATTTCCCATAGTTGTTCCAAAGAGGAAACCTGGTCCCGCAGATTCTGTACTTCGGTTGATGCTTGATCAGCCCCAACTTCAGTGTCTGAATCACTATCGGTTAGTTCCACCATTTCCAGATCTGGTACGACATTTTCCACAATAACCACCTCATCGAGGTTGCTTTCACTTTGAGCCTCTATTTCAGCTATTGGCTTTGATATCGGCTCCTTCTTTACGATCTGAGGGTATCCTAATACTTTTTCACCTGACATCTACACCACATAAATTATCCTGATTAGCATATAATATATACACATAACACATAATAGTTTTATATAAATTATCTTTTTGTTTTTTGACGATGAATTTATCTGATTCATCTATTTTAAACTCTATATGAGTTGTTTATATTTTCAACGTTTCCCTCTGTTCTAAGGTTATAGCCTAAGGTCTATCCCACCTAAAGTTTCTAACTATATGACTCTGATACCATGATGTGACGCCCCCAAATTCAGGTAGTTGAAACCCGAACTCGGTGCTTCAAGATACCATTTTTATGAACGGAATAATACTAATAATAATAAAAATAACATAGATTATCAAATTTAATTTACATATTATCAGAGTTTTCAAATCCCAAGTACGAAACCTTTAAACATTCGTTACATGATAATAATATTTATCATCCTTATCATAAAGTTAAACTATTACATAGGATAGCTTAAACATTCATTCAACAACTTTCCCTTTTCCCTAGTTCTTGGCAGAGCCTTCAGGTTGTTCATATTTAGCTGAAAACATTTAAATTAAGAAAGATTGAGCATTTGAGTGCCCAGTAAGTAATAGCAACAATAATAGTTAACTAAATGAATTGAATGTTTCTTTGAACTATACTTCAACAACGAATCAAAAGTTGTGAAGTAAACTGAACCAATAATAAACAACATATCATTTCGATTTCAAAATTTTGAAACTACGTATTGACTATAAATGAGGATCAGTTGACAGAATATGAACATTGTTTTCTATTTTCCAAAACGTTAAACAGAACTTCATCTGTAAATTGTCATAACTTACGGGCACGGGGGGCGATTAGCCCGTTATGCACTGTATTGATCAATATTACATTATAAGAACAATATTATCGTTCATCCTTTGTCCGCCTTAGCGCACAAAAATTCCCTATATTTGGGATGTTCATAACAGTGTAGAATCCGAACCAAAACAATCAAGTTAGATAACAGTAAAGTTTTATCTTGTTCAACAATAATTTTAAATTTGTGTCTAGCCGAATCAAATAGCTTAGACGACTTTTAATTCAACTTATACATACTGGACACCGATAATTATGTATCAACATGTGATAAAATATAATGATTATTCAAGTGAGGACACTTGTACAATCATGTTTTAGAAATTAACGAACAGAATAAGGGAACTTGTACAACAATTATAATTTAATAACTTACTTATACAAAATCATTGCATAAGTATATACAAAGGTTGAAATATTTGAACAATTGAAATTAATAGTCCAGATATTATCTTACGCATGTCTGTTGCATAAACTAAATGCAAAGTGTTAGATACTTGCCTTGTCTGCTGCTTACACAACTTAGATTTATCTTTTATATCAAGCCCTATCATTAAATAAATTATTTGTTTGATTAGAATAACATGTCATATCAAATTGTACCGCTATTTGAGATTAGCACATAACCTAATCACATTGTCATGCACGTTTAATAACCATTGAATCACAAATAAACACATATACAAACTTATTTTATAAGTCCAGATATATTTCTGAAACATGTCGGTGTACCGACAACTTTATCGGATATTTATCGAGTCTAAGACTTCTATACAGTAGTTCAATATCCATTTAGATAACTTAAACATCGGTCGTAATATCTTTCATGACCTTATAATAATTATAATTTATCATATTTTTGAAATACCGGAATCATTATTAAATGATTTAAATATTAAGTAATTCTATTATCATTAATATAAAAGTATTAATGAATACTTAAAATAACTTAAACTTAAACTATTTTTAAAACATTTATATTACCTTTAAATGGTATTTTAAAACACTTAAAATCATTTCTAAATAATTACCATTAATATTAAAATATTAATGTACTATTTATCTAAATATTAAAAGTCATTAATTATAACTTAAAATATTTTTAATTCATTTAAATCCCTTTTAAATAATTTTTAAAATCAATAAAACATTTTTCAACTATTTATTTAATGTAATTATTAAATAAATTTAATATCATTAATATTAAATTATTAATGAAATTATCTTTTAAATATTAAAATTTATATTTTATAACTTAAAATATCTTTAAACACTTTATTTTTATTTAAAATGATTTTTAAAATAATAAAATCATTTTTAAACTAAATTATTTAATATAATTTTTAAATAACTTTAATATCATTAATAATAATAATTAAATAATGAATTTTACCTTTAAATATTGAAAGTTATATTTTATAACTTAAAATATTTTTAAATACCTTATTATTATTTAAAATTATTTTTAATATAATAAAATCATTTTTAATTTATTTATTTAATACATTTATTAAATAAATTAAATATCAATAATATTTAAATAAATTTTAATATTCATGAAAAATATTCCAAATTATTAAAAGTTAATTTTTATAACTTAAATAATTTTTAAAATAATTTTTGGAATTGTTAATAATTTATTTCTATTTTAAAATAATTTTTGAAAATTTAATTAATTAAAATTAATAGAACTGTCGCTATAGGCCTTTAGCGACGGAAAGTATAGCCTTTGGTGTTCTTGAGCATTCATAAGCCAGTTGTTAGTTAGCCAGTTTGACAACGTTTAATTCATAACATGTAATGTTTCTGGCAATGTTCTTGGTCAGATCTTGTAGTACTCGATCAATACTACACGATCTAACAACAAGTATGGCCAAACATCATAACAGAAGTGAGATCTAGAGCCATGAACAAGCTGTCAGAGCTGTTCTTCATTTTCTGGGTTGCCCAGAAATTAAGAACAATTCAACTGTTCATATTTGGGCTTCCACAACTTACAATCCATGTGTTATTTTGGTGATTTGAAAGCTGGAGTGTGTAGCCAACATGTAATACTACATATCTAATACTTAACATCAACAAAACCACAACAAAATAATGAGATATAGACCAGTCAAACCTTGTCTGAAACCACACAATGAACTTTCTTGGTTTACCCAGAAAGCTCATCCGTGGACTTCCTGCTTAGTTTGATCGTGTCCCAAATCCATCATGTTCATGATATAAGAGATATAAGAGACTTAAAATGTAGTATAACTACCATACTATAAGTTAGATGTAACGATTATTACATAACATCATAAAACAGTCAGATTTGAGTCCATGAAAAACTTGTCATAGCCTTCTGGGCTCGATCTGGGTTTTTCCAGAAATTATAAGCCACGGACGGTCAATGAGGTTTGACCGCCCATAACTTTCATTCTGTACACGATCTGAGCTAGCTAAAAGTTCCAGATCACAGAGAACATAACAGGCTACAAGATCAAAGCTTTAAACAACTAAAACACATAACAGAGAAAGATTAAAGAGGCCTGACATTTGCTTATCAGACAACAATAAAAAATTACCAAATTTTTCAAAAACTCAAATTTGAAGACTTAGATGATATGGATCTATCTAAAACCAACCCAGATCATCATAACAAACTACAAACAACATATTCTAACACTTAAATCTAACATCTTACAACAGAAAATTTGGGCAGATTCTTGAATAGGGTTTTATACCTTTCTTTAAAAAATTTTGATTCTGAGTTGCTGATTGGTTAATGGATTTCGCGGGGCTGTTTTTGTGACTGATCTAGCAAAGGATTTCGTTGGTTTTTAGTGAGAGAGATTGGTTGAGGGTTTGTGCACAAAATGAGCACGAATGTTCAATTTTCTCTCTCTCAATCCATTTATAGATGTCCAAGATACATTGTATTATTTATATAAAGGCTGAGTCCTGGCATTTTTGTGTCACATGGAGTTGTTGGATTTGGTCACCAACTTCTCCTATAGTCAAAACCTATATATTAGCCTCTTTAATATACAAAAGGGGTATAATGGCCAATTGGTAAATCATTTTAATGGCATTATTTTAACTTGCCAACCCCTTAGGGTTTGACCCTAAAGTTTAGCATATAACACTGGTATGAAATAACAACTAGGGTTTGTACAAAAACTAAAATAATTTTAGTTTCTAAAATTTAAAAATTAAGGTTTGTTAATTAGATTAGGTTAATAATTATATTATACAGGAACATTAGGGTTTAATACCACTAATCATAATTAACTTTCCTAATATAGCAATTAGGATTTAGGATTATGATAATTAGGGTTACTAATACGTAATTAGGGTTTCTAATAATTAAATTAGGGCTCTTGGTATTAGGGTTTTAAATTACTAATTAGGTTTACCTTAATTAGCAATTAAAATCTATCATAAATGTTATTAATCACAGTAACACAATTTCTGACTGATCACAAACTCTAGTTTAGGTTTCAAATTAGTGTTTCTAATTATTAGAAAGTCAAATATAATTAGGGTTTTAAATTTACAATTAGGGTTTCCTAATTAGCATATTGTTATGTATTACTTAACATAAATCATATAACACAGTTATATAACAGTCTTAAATTTCCATTTAAATGGAAAAACAGGGTTAAACCAATTAATACTAGGGTTTGAGTCAATATACACAATAATTGACCAACCGTCAACAGTGCGTACATACATTACATATTTATAGCATTGAAAAATCAAAATATTATAATATTATTATCATTCTTTGATCAAAACTCAGAATTAGGGTTTGGATTCCATATCTGATTTATCTGTCGTAATTAACCTTATTAATTAAGTTAAAATAATTAACTTAATAACCTGAACAAAATTCATATAATAAAATAATTATTATAATTATTCTAAAAATCATATCATATATTATTTAAATAATATAAGATTATATCATCATGGAAAATAATTAATAACAACATTTTTAATATAAAATTAATTATTATAAGAATATAATTGTTAATAATTAATATTTTTAAAATTAAATAATCTGTAATAATTAATGTAATAAATAAATTTTATTTATCACATAAATATATGTATACACATTACTTAACACATATTTCCACCTTTATAAATAAATAAATAAAAATTTATACGCAAAATTTCTGATTTATTTATATAGAAAATATTGGGTTGTCACAATAGTGGTGATAAACTCATATCAATTTCTAAGGAATGAATTGTGGAGATTCATTAAAAGATAAAAAATAAAAGACATTATGTGTTATGTGTTAATAACTTATGTGCTCACGAGTATCGAGGAGTGTCATGTAGTAAATAAAAATTTAAAAGTATTTTGTTATCAGAATGTCTAACGTTGGAGGATCCAGTCCAGCTAGGGAAGTGATACCTCAGATACCTAGAGATGAAGAGCCCTGAGACGTCCACATAGTGCGAGAACAGTTAATCCAGAGGGAGCCTCTGTCTGATCCTGAGGAAGAGAACTCTGAGGAGATAGAGGTGGAGGATGGGGAAGAGGATCCTGTGGAGTTTCCACCAAACTCCATAGCAGGTGAACTGTATGATGAGCTATATGATCGAGATATAGAGCTACATGATAAGATTGAAGAACTGAATGAGATAGTTGGGATGCGTCAGGCTACTATAGAGAAGAAAGATGCCGAGATTCAAGAACTTAACTAATAATTTGGGAACACAAAATGGAACCAGGTTCACACAGAGGGACATCAAGAGGAGCTGTTGGCTGAGAATGAGAAGATGAAGACTGAAGTGGAAAAGCTGAAAGATGACTTAAAGGAGGAGCCAGCTAAGCGTGTGAGAGCAGAGGACGCTTGGATGAAGGCTACTCAGCGTGCAAACCGTGCTGAAGCTAAGGTCCAAACGAAGAAGGCCAAGATGAATGAAATGAATTATGCCTTTTATTCTGTGATTGATAGGGCCCAAGATCAAGTCATTTATTACCCACCTCAATTTAAAGACTTGATGTGGTTCGTGATAAAATGTAGAATGACATATCGTATTATAGAGGAAGAGCGTAGAGAAGCCTCTCAACGTCTTAATATGCTGAGATAATAATAATAATAATAATAATAATAATAATAATAATAATAATAATAATAATAATAATAATATGTGATTAAATATGTTAATAAATAAATTGTAAATCCCTTATTTTGAGATAAATAAAGGGGTAGTATAAGTATGTAATCCTAAAACTTGTTTAGCTCAGGAAAATGGATGTTGATAGCAGAGATGTTATCCTTATTATGATTATGAATGAATAAAAATATTAAAGTTTATTGAAATACTAGTAATTACTCGTGCCTGAAGGCACGACATAACGAAAAATTAGATTAAAATTAGAAAAATACTATATTACCTAAATACTCTTTTCAACTTAAAATAACTTACAATCAGACATAACAATTATCATAATTAACCACATTACCACAATAATTAATTTTTCTTTAAAAATAGATATCAAGAAAAATATAAACTTGTCCACAAAATATACAATCAATAATAATAATTATTATAATTCACCACACCACCACAATAATTATTATCATTGTTATTATTATTAGTATATTTATTGTTGTTGTTGTTGTTGTTGTTATTATTATTATTATTACTCATATAATATTATAATAATAATAATAATAATAATAATAATAATAATAATAATTATTATTATTATTATTATAATAATAATTATTATTTTTGTTATTATTATTATTATTATTATAATAGTTATTATTATTGTTGTCGTCGTCGTCGTCATTAGTAGTAGTAGTAGTAGTAGTAGTAGTAGTAATAGTAGTAGTAGTATTAGTAGTATTATAATTATAATAATAATAATTATTATATTATAATTATTATTATTTTGAATTAAAATTAGAATGAATCTGAACCGTACTTGTGTTTTCCGCTCTAATTCAATTAAAATGAATCTCAATCTTAATTATTATTATTATTATTATAATTATTTTTATTATTAATATTATTAGTACTATTATAATAGTACTAATTATAATAATAATAATTATTATTATTTGTTTGTGTGTGTGAAGAAGAGAGGAGAGAGAAAGATTTTGTGTGTGAACATGAGAGAGATTAGGGTGTAGGAGTGAATTTGATTTGGGCGGAAAGAAATATGAGCCTTTAGATTAAGTTGTAAGAATTAAGTTAGAATGAATCTGAACCGTCCTTATGCTTTGTCAAATGAAATATTTAAAATGAGTTTTGTTTTAATATATAGATATTATAATTATTTTTATTATAATTATAATAATAATAATAATAATAATTATTATTATTATTAGTACTATTATAATAATATTTATTATTATTAGTACAATTATAATTATAATTAATATTATTATTAGTACTATTATAATAATAATAATAATAATTATTATTATTATTATTATTATTATTTGTTTGTGAGTGTGAAGAAGAGATGATAGAGAAAGATTTTGTCTGTGAACATGAGAGAGAGTATGGTGTATGGGTTAATTGACTAAGCCGGGAAGAAAAATGATCTTTTAGATTAAGTTGAAAGAATTAAGTTATAATGAATCTGAACCGTACTTCTGCTTTATTAAATGGGTTCTGTTTTAATATATAGGTTTATTATTATTAGTACTATAATAATAATAATAATAATAATAATAATTATTATTATTATTATTATTATTATTATAATTATTATCACTATTGTTATTTGATTTGGGCGAAAAATTTTAGTGTGAGATGAAATGTGAGCCTTTAGATTAAGTTGGAATAATTGAGATGAAATCTGAACCGTTCTTGTGGTTTATCAAATGAAATATTCAAACTGATTTCTATTTTATTATATAGATATTATAATTATTTTTATTATTAGTACTATTATAATTATTACTATTATTATTATTAGTACTATTATAATTATTATTATTATTATTATTATTATTATTATAATTATTATTATTATTTGTTTTTGTGTGAAGAAGAGAGGAGAGAGAAATATTTTGTGTATGAACATGAGAGAGAGTATGGTGTATGAATGAATTTGAGTTGGACGGAAAGAAATACGAACTTTAGATTAAGTTGGAAGAATTAAGTTAGAATGAATCTAAACCGTTATTGTGTTTTGTCAAATGAAAGATTCAAAATGGGTTCTGTTTTATTATTATTATTATTATTTGGTTCACCTGGTGGCTCTAGTGAACCAGACTAGAATAAATGTCAATAATCAATCCGGATAGAATATAGTATTCTATATGTGCATGCTTATACTATATATATATATATATATATATATATATATATATATATATATATATATATATATATATATATATATATATATATCAAATACACGTCATATTAATTAACATGCAAAATACACGTCATGTTAATTAATATGACGTGTATTTTATATATATATATATATATATATATGTGTGTGTGTGTGTGTGTGTGTGTGTGTGTGTGTGTGTGTGTGTGTGTGTGTGTGCGTGCACGATAAACAAGATGAGACAAATTAATAACAAACCTCCCAAATTTTTTTATATTAAGTCCTAGGCGTTCAAAGATATTTAGACTATCGAACGTCGCCTTCTAGCATTATAAAAAATAATAGAGTATCAATTAATTATTATAAGTTTGTTGTGTCACAACACGGCTTATCTTAATTCTTTGAGATGTTAATTTTATCACATTTGATGCTTATAAAGAAAGTTGAACAATGTTGTTTTGTTGTGTCACCACAAGGACAATATTTTTCTTTTTTGAATATATGGAGTGCTAGGTTGGACTTAACTTGGATAATTTTGATTCGGATGTGCCACCACTTTATCAAAATAATCTAAGAGGCAAAATACAAGGAGTTGCATTGTTGATGTAATTGACAAGATTTTTCTACCTATTTATTTATATATAGTTTGTTGTGTCACCACAAGGCTGTATACATTTAAAATGGGATCCTTATTCTCACTATCAAATCTTTAATTAGATTTTTCCGAACTATATAAGTGAGGGTAATATAGTTTGAAGAAAATAGTGGGAGATACCAATTTAAGACAAGAACTAAATTATTTTGGTTATAAATAAAAGAATGTATGTTGAAAAGTATTATTGATAACAAATTCATTTACAGAATTTTACAATGTCTAAATTACTATCACTGCGTAGCATAATAGATATTAAATTAACCAGACCAAATTAAACGGATTGGTTAAGCAAATTGTGAATAGTTCTCATGGCTGAAAAGTTATCCTATATCCTTAATACGCCTATCCCTGCAATGGTTGCAGACAAAACCTCTGAGGAATAGATTGCTACTTTTAGAAAGTGGCAAGATGATGCATAGTTGTCTCAATACATCATGCTCGCATCCATGAGTAACGAGCTTCAGCGTCAGCATGAAACTATAGATGCTCCTACTATACTCTTGCATATTAAGTAGTTGATGGTGGGGAAAGTAGGACTGATAGATATCAAATATCTAAGGAGCTCTTTCGATCTAGAATGACCGATGACACTACAATACAGACAAAAGTCCATTATCAATTTGATTGAATAATTAGGAAATAAATTTTTGTCATGGATGGAGAGTTGAGCCAAGATTTGATCTTGCACTCACTCCCGGAATCCTTTCACAATTGTTGTGAATTTTTCATATGAGCAAGCTAAATATCAGCCTCACTAATTTGGTTAACATGTTAAAAATGTTGAGAGTCACTTTCCACCAAGAAAGACCAAGTCTTACTAGTAGGGGCCAAAGGATCTACTGAAAAGAAGAACGATTCAAAGAAGGTAAATAGAAAGGCAAAAATAAAGGATAATAAGAACAAAATTGATACGGATAGCAAAGGAGTTTGCTTCCACTGCAATAAGCCACGACACTGAAAAAGAAACTGCGAGAAGAATCTTCCAGAGCTAACCAGAAGAAGCTTAGTGAAGTCTCGGTTAAAAATATATCTTTTGTTCATGATTGAAATAAATTTTTCTTTAAGTTAAGGTTCCACTTGGGTATTGGATACCGGCTTT
Organism: Panax japonicus; assembly: GCA_020205505.1. NCBI lineage: Eukaryota > Viridiplantae > Streptophyta > Magnoliopsida > Apiales > Araliaceae > Panax > Panax japonicus. The sequence goes on from CM035112.1 coordinate 12,769,018, forward strand.
GGTTATCAGAAATATAGATTTATGAAAGGACCAAGCAGAAGTAGAAAGCTAAACAAAGATAAGTAATCATATGTGTGGGAAATGAAATAAAGGTTGCTACATTAGCCATAGAAACTTATAGTTTAGCAATGCCTACGGGAAAATCTATTAAGTCAATATGTTGTTATTGTATTCCTGTTCGCGTTAGAAACATTATTTCCATTTTATTGTTGGACAATGAAATCTTTGGTATTATAATTGAGAACAATTGTTGTTTTATTTATAATAATAATATTTTGTATAGAACTAAAATATTACTTACTGGATTTTGTATACTTGACTTACGTGAAAAATAATTTTGCATATTGAATAAACTAGTATAAGAAAAGGAGATGATCATTCAAAGAGTTGAATGTATGTATTTGCTGAAATATAAGTGTGAATTATTTGAAAGGTTCAAAGAATTCAGAAGTGAAACAAATTGGCAAAGTATTAAGATTCTTTGATTAGATCAAGGAATAAATACTTGTGCAATAAGTTTCTAGATCATCTCAAATGGTTTTCTCACAATGGATACCTCATGATACGCAATAATTGATTGGTGTATCTGAAAGGAAAAATTATACCTTTCCGGACATAGTGTGATCCATAATGATTTTACTGACATTTCAGTATCCTTCTGGGGTCATGCCCTAGAAATGGCTGCATATCTACGAAAAAGGTAACCTCAAAATTCGGCCCCAAGACTCTATAAAAGTTATGTTCGGGGAGGAATCTTAATCATAAGTATTTTAAGATAAGGGGTTGTCCAACTTATGTTAAAAGGTCTCAAAGGATAAGTTTGGGACAACATTTGACAAGTAAAGATTTGTTGGACATCCTAAAGTAAGTTTAGGGTATATGTTCTATAATCCTACTTAGCTAAAGGTGTTTGTTGTGAAACACGCTACCTTCTAAGATAAATATGTTTATCATTGAAGGGGCTAGTGTGAGGATAATACATCTTGAAAAGTTCAAGAACCACAAAGCACTATAAGTCAAATAAGAGAAACCTGTAGATAGACCTATTGTACCACAAATGAATCGTAAATCTAGAATAGTACCGAAGATACCTAGGATGTATGGATTCATCATAGATAATAATGATGATGAGGTACACATCATAGGAGACGATGATCCAGTTACATACGATGAGGTAAGAGTTGTAGACATTAAGAGAAATGGATTGAAACAAGCTTCTCAAATATGGAATATTCGTTTTGATGAGACAATCAAAAGAGTTTGATTTTATCAAAAACAAGAATGAACCTAGTGTATACAAAAGGGTTAGTGGGAGCGTAGGAACGTTCCTAGTATTATATATTGATATACTACGGATAAGGAGTGACATGCCAATTCTAGAATCAGTAAAGATAAAGTTCTCTAAACATTCCTCCATGAATAATTTGGGAATAACATTTTAATTGGGGATACAAATCTATATAGATAGATTTAAGAGGATACTCGACTTAACCCATGGAACGTATATTTATTTGATGCTAAAGTTGTTTAGCATGAAAAACTCTAAGAGATGTCTCATGTTGATGAGCCATGGAGTGTATCTATCTTAATAGTCCCCATAGATTCCTGAAAAGAGAGATCGCATGAGTGACAATCATGTATACAATGAAATATACGAGACCTGATAATGATCGGTCGTATTCTGGAGAAGATCACTGTAATATAGTGAAAAATATCTTAAAGTACTTAACCAGCACTAAGGATGTAATTAAAATTCATGGTGTGTTTGAATTAAAACTAGATGGCTTAACAGACTCAAGTTTTTCAGACAGACCAAAACGACAGAAAAATCCACTTTAAGGTAAAAGGTTACCTTGAATAGTGGTGCAATGAATTGGAAAGGTTCCAAATAGCAAAAAGTTGCTGGTTTAGTGATGAAGACAAAGTATATAACTATAAATGAAGCTGCAAGTTGATTGTTTGGATGAAAAGTTTATTACAGAATTAGGAATAGTTCCTAAGTTTCATCTTGGATCTAAACGTGTGTTGTGGCACTTTCATTTGATTATAAGAATCATTAAAAGATGGAAAATCACTATCGAAATAGTGAACTCTCAAGAACAACATTAAATATCCATTTACTAAAGCTTATCCAACATCAGGATAATCATCACTTATAGAAGAAGGGTATGAGATACCATGGCGATTGACTTTAGTGCAAGTGGGAGATTGAAAGTAGTATGCATACAAGCCAATCATGTTTGATGATAAAAACTTATACTTTTTAACAATCTTATTCATTTATTAATAAAAATTATTAATTTATTAAAAGCTTTTAATTATCTACATGATGCTGTTTTATAATATGTGATAAACCCATAGTTTTAAGCAATGCTTTTAGAATAATGATGATGTTAATTCTAATGAGATCTAAATTCTTAGAAAGCTTAAAACTAAAATAGTTCCCAATCGTTGGATTACTAAATTGGGGATTAGTGAATCCGGATAGATTGGTACATACGTTGCTTGCTCATTGGATGAGGATGATTGATCTCATGATCATTTATGTGGAGACACTAAATCAAGTATGTATGTGTTTATTAGAGAATAAGTTCACTGAATGTGGCTCACTAAGGAATACCTAATGGAGTTTTACTTGCCTGTCAATAGGAATTCCTATATTGATAGTAGTATAAGTGATCCTTGGACTTGAGATCATTATAGTATCTTGTGTATGATGAGTTATACTTTGACTTATTCCTTAAGACCCTTAGTGTATATCAAAGGGTATGCTTGGGTATAATAAGTTGTACATGGAGATAATGTATGATCAATAAAGAATCTACCACTTCTAGTAAAAGAAGAGAAATGTCATATGTGATTCAATAAATGACAACCTAGTAGTCCTTGGCCAAGGCAGGATGAAATTAGAAAGGAGTTTCTAATTTACATTATTTGGAGTTGTGCATTTAAGAGTCGAAATACATATAATTAAATAAAATAAGACTTGACAGTAATTCTACTCCTTATATTTAATTAGGACATTGTATGGTGGAAGGATTGAATTGTACGATAACTATTACTCAAAGGTTCTTTTATGTTTAATGTTGAAAACTATACTATCTGAAAAGTCGTTGATCGCTAGGGAGGCTTATCCCTATTGTAGAATAAATATTATTTATTTAAATAAATTAATAGTTTAAATTATTTATTTTAATAAGATTAGAATTGTTCCAATTGATTTATTCACAACCAGTTTAATATGGAGAACCTAAATGGTCACACCATAAAAGGAAGAATAATTATTTAAGAAGTTAATGGCATAATCGTAATAATATGTTAAGTGTATTTAATTTAATCTATGGTGATAGAATAAAATAAATAGCTTAATATTTATTATTTAATATTTTGGAAATATTAAATATATAAATTGATAAGAGGAGTCTTATTAATATTATTACAATTATTATTATTTTAATTTCTAAAGAGTTGGAAATTAATTTAATATTAGTACTCTCATTTATTCCTAATAAGATTAGGAGGCTAATTAATTAAAGAATTTTAATTAATTAAAATAAAACCCAATTCCTTAATTGTTAAGGAGGGTTGCCCACATCTATAAACAAGAGGAGTCTTATTATGGGTGAAGTGGTTGTTGACTTTTTCACAACATACACAATTCCAATAGTTAGAGAGTACGTTCTTTTTCTATAGAGATAGAAAACTAGGGTTTAGCCAACCACCCTTCTTCTTGAATATTTCTTCTTCCTTGGTAGATCACCTCTAGAGGCCAAACACTTGGGTGGCTAACATTGATCAAAGGAAGGAACCAACCCGGTGGATTCAAGTTGAACGCGAAAGGATTTGGAGGTGAACTCGTACCTGAAGAAGCTCAAATCTTCAAGGGTATGATTCTTATTCGTTATCTTTTCGTTAAATTAATAATTATGCATAAAGGATGATCCGGGTATATGGTTTGTAAAATTTTTAAACTCTGATTTTCCACGTTTCCGCTTATTTTGTGCAATTTGATTGCGTTCATGATTATTACAAACCTAACACTTTCAATATGACAGTGCAAGATGTTGTGCAGTTAAAGGATTTTGTGTCAGGTATCATTCTGATTAATGGTATTAATGCTTATGTGCTATTTTATTCGGGTGCTACTTGTTCATTTATATCCGATGATTTTGCTCAGAACTTAGGTTTGCTTCAAGAAGAATTAGATTTCCCTTTAAGCATACAAATTGTGAATAAGGAGGTGATTCCTGTTAGATTTATATATAAGAATTGTAGGGTGGTTATAAAGGGTCATTAGATGATGGTAGATTTGATACCAATCAAACTTGGGGAATTTAATGTTATACTGGGAATGGATTGGTTATTCAATTACGGGGCAGTAATTGATTGCCAAAAGAAATGTCTTAACCTTATGACTCTGTCAAAGGTGGTGTTTTATGGCAACAAGTCACCTCGACAAGCAAGTTGTCTGACGATGATGCAAGCCAAGAAGTTATTGAGACAAGGATGTGAAAGATACTTAGCCTACATAATAGACACACAGAAGAAGAGTTCAAAGCTAGAAGAGATATTTTAGAGACTTTGCAGACGTATTTCCAGACGATTTTCCTGGACTACCTCCAGATCGAGAAATTGAGTTCGTGATTGATTTGGTGCCAGGAACGGCCCCAATATCAAAAGCCCCATATAGAATGGCCCCAGTAGAAATGAAAGAGTTCATGTTGCAATTGCAAGAATTACTCGACAAAAAGAATATTCAGCCTAGTGTATCGCTATTGGGAGCGCCAATGTTATTTGTTAAGAAGAAAGATGGATCGATGCGACTCTGCAATGATTACCGAGAATTGAATAAGGTCACGATTAAAAATAAGTATCCTTTACCGAGAATCGATGACTTGTTCGATTAGTTGAAGGCAGCGAGATATTTCTCAAAGATAGACTTGAGAAGTGGTTATCATCAGCTAAAGGTGAGGCCGGAGGATGTACCAAAAACAACATTCAGAACTCGGTATGGTCATTACGATTTTTTGGTTATGTCTTTTGGTTTAACCAATGCACCTACAACGTTCATGGATTTGATGAACAAGGTGTTTAAACCATTCTTAGATAAATTTATGGTGGTGTTTACTGATGATATATTGGTGTATTCTAAGACCAAGGAGGAACATGTGGAACACTTAAGAGTGACATTGGAGACATTGAGGAGAGAAAAGTTGCATCCTAAATTCTCAAAGTATGGGTTTTGGTTGGAACGCGTACAATTTCTTGGGCACATTATTGATAAGGGCGAAATTTCTATAAATCCATCGAAAGTTAAAGCTGTAATAAACTGGGATCAGCCGAAGACACCGTCAGAAGCAAGAAGTTTCTTGGAATTTTTAGGTTACTATAGGCGTTTTATTCAAGACTTTTCCAAAATTACAACTCCGTTGACGAATTTAACTAGGAAGGCAATTAAGTTTGTTTGGACGGAGAAGTATGAGGAGAGTTTTCAAGAATTAAAGAAGAGATTGAGTTCAGCACCTGTGTTGTCATTTCCTGATGATACAACTAATTTTATGGTATATAGTGACGCATCGCATAAAAGACTAGGTTGTGTGCTTATGTAGAATGACAGAGTTATTGCATATGCATCACGTCTATTGAAGGATTATGAGAAAGGGTATTTGACTCATGATTTGGAGTTGGATGCAGTGGTGTTTGCCCTAAAAATTTGGAGACATTATATTTGTGGGGAAAGGTGTGAAATATATACAGACTATAAAAGTCTGAAGTATATCTTTACACAGAAAGATTTGAATATGAGACAGAGAAGATGGTTGGAGTTGATTAAAGACTATGACTGTGAGATTTTCTATCATCTTGGAAAGGCGAATATTGTTGCTGATGCCTTAAGTAGAAAGGGACGAGAGAAATTAATGATGTTGACTACTCAGGAGAAGCTAGTTTCAGAAATTGCAAAGATGGAGTTGGAAATTAAATATCCGACAAAATCAGACGCTAAATTGTTCCAGATAGGAAGTCGTTCAATGTTGGTAGACAAATTGAAAAATGCACAACTTCAGGATGAAAACTGTGAAGAGATAAGAAGAGAAGTGTCTAAAGGTGAGGAAAATAAATTTAAAGTTGATTCAGAAGGGTTACTTGGATTCGAAAGGAGAATTTGGGTTCCGCCAGTACCAGAAATTTAAGAGGAAATTCTAAATGAGGCTAATAATTCACGATATTCGATTCACCCTGGAAGTACAAAAATGTACCAGGATCTCAAGCATCATTTGTGGTGGCCAAATATGAAAAAGGACGTGGCTTAGTGTGTGACGAAATGTTTAACGTGTCAGAAAGTTAATGCTGAACATAAAAGGCTAAGGTGATTTTTGCAACCGTTGGAGATACCAGAATTTAAATGGGAACACATCACAATGGATTTTGTGGTAGGTCTTCCAACGACTCAGCAAGGTTTCGACGCCATCTAGGTGATCGTTGATCGATTGATGAAATCGGCACACTTTTTGCCAATCAAGATTAGATTTAACCTAGATCGGTTGGCAAAACTATACGTGAAGGAAATTATTTCCAAGGCACGGTGTCCCGATGTCCATTGTATCAGACAGAGATCCACGTTTCACATCAAATTTCTAGAAACGACTACAAGAATGCTTGAGAACGCAGTTGAGAATGAGCACAACGTATCATCCTCAAACCGACGGACAAAGTGAGAGGACCATCCATGCACTAGAGGATATGCTTAGAGCATGCATTATGGATTTCAAAGGGAATTGGGATGACCATCTACCATTGGTTGAATTTGCCTATAATAATAGTTATCACACGAGTATTGGCATGCCGCCTTACAAAGCGTTATATGATAGGAAATGCAGAACTCCATTATGCTGGGATGAGGTAGGTGAACATCAGCTATTGGGTCCAGAATTGGTACAATAAACCGTCGAGATCATCAAGGTGATTTAGACAAGATTGATAGCTGCACAAGATAGACAGAAGAAGTATGTCGATCAACACCGACATAATCGAGAATTTGATGTCGTTAGTTTTGTTTTCTTGAAAGTGTTTCCCTAGAAGGAAAAAATCTGGTTTGGTGAAAATTGGAAAATAAGCCCTAGGTTTATAGGACCTTTTGAAGTGCTACGACGAATTGGTGAAGTGGCGTATGAGGTAGTTTTACTTCCAGAATTAGAAAATATTCATAACATTTTCCATGTTTCGGTGTTAAGGCCATACAAGTCCGATTATAAACATGTTATAAAATATGAGCCATTACAGTTTGACAAAGATTTGTCTTATGAAGAAGTTCCTATTCAAATTATTGACAGAAAAGAGCAAGTACTACGGAATAAAGTGATACCTTCTGTTAAGGTAATCTGGAGAAACCATATTGCTGAAGAAGCTACGTTGGAACTTGAAGATGTTATGATGAGAAATTATCCTCAGTTATTTGCTTAATCTTGTATAGCGATTCTGGGGATAGAATCCTGTTAAGGAGGGAATAATGTAATGAATGAATTTATCGAGTCGTGATTCTGGGGACAGAATCCTTTTTTGGAGGGAAGGATGTAACGATCAAGAAATTTTATAATTAAATTTAAATATTTATTGAATTAAATAAATATTTTAATTTATTTATTTATGGAGATAAATAAATAATTGATAAAATTATGGTGTAATAATTTAGTTAAGTATGCATGTTAACTAAATTGATTAATGGTAATTTTATTATTTAAATATTTAATTTAATAAAATAATTAAATTAAATAAATTGTTTAATATTTAAGAAAATAATTAAATTAAAAAAAATAATGTTCTAATTTAATTTAATAATTAAATTAAGTGTGTAACAATTTGTTAAGTATAAAAATAATTATAATGAAAATTATAATTATAATTGTAAGAGCATAAGTTAATTAAATTAAATTGTGACACAAGGAACTATATAATATAAGGGTTATTAAAATAAATTAAAACGGGGGAGGGTTTTAGTGTGTAGCCAAACAAGGCTTTGTGACCTTTGTTTTAATTCAACTGACGCAACCTATTGGAATTTCTTACATGACGTGCGTAGGAGATAGACCAAGGCCAATTTATATTACACGTATTATTTCTAAGGCTAAGTACAGAGAGTTGGAGAGGAAGAGAGAAACACAGTGAGAATTGAGAGAGAAGGAAAAAAAGAGAGAATCAGAGAAGGGATTACTAAAACATTGTTAACATCATCTTGCAAAATAAAGGATTAAGGTATAATCTACCCCTAAATGTTTGGGTTTTAGTTTGTAAAGCTTATAAACAGTTGGGTTTGGTTAATTAGGTGTTGGGGGGAAGAAATTGGAATTTTTGGCTTAAGAGCAGAGTCTAAATTCGTGTTCTGCAAAACTGGTTCTGGTGCCGAGCGCAGGCGCGCTGCCTCTAAGCGTGGACACGCTGCCAAGCGGGCGTGCTGGACGCAAAGGGTGTCATGACGCGGTCGCACTAGTGGTTAGTCAGACCCAGTGAAGAACTGTTAACAGCATAGCTTGGAGAATGTTAACTTAACATATTTTAGTGATTGTAAAAGGGCCTAATGCATGGTATAAGATGTAATAACATATAGTAATCATAACGTTAAAACTTTAGATTATGAACTAGTAAGTTCTGGAAGTTTATAACGTGATATCATGAGAATTGTGTTGATATGCAATCACCATGTTGGGTACTGTTATATAATTAGGAGTGTGGATTCATGGTACATGAATGATTAAAATAATTAGTTTTTAATTTAGAGACTATAGACTTGACTAAAATAAGAAGTAAGCCCATAAAGTTAGTTTTAATATGACTAATTGGTATTGTGATCTTAATTGTATATGTAGGGTATTTGGCGAACGTTTGTAGTAATTGTATAGCTTACGCATGAGGCAAGTTCCCTAACTTCATTCTCTTTATAACGAATTCATGTTTCATAACTATGTTTACCTTTTGTTGTCAAGCAAGTTTTCTAACTCTAATTTATCATTATGCAAGTTTCCTAACTTAATTCTCTTTATAATGAAAGCGAGTTTCCTAAACTCTAGTCTTATGTTGAGCAAATTCCTAACTTTATTGCTTACTCTTCAAATCATAAATTGTTCAAGTTCATTAATTCAAATGAGATTTTCAAATTCCTTTGGATGTAACACTTTGTGTATACCATGTCTATTCAATCATAAGTTGTTGATATTCAATCTTGACTTAGTTATTATTGTTCAAACTTATGTTGTTAGGCTAAACCTTCAAATAGTAAGCAAACTCTTATTGATTAGATTAATCTATATGATGAATGTTCTAAAATTCTAGAACTATTGATAAGCTAGTTCCAAAATAAACTTTCTTTAGTATGGAAATTTTAAAGTCAAATTTAGACGAACAACCCTAATATATGGGATTATGTACGCGTTAACGTTTAGATGTTTGTGCACAATACATGGTACGAAGGGCTGACCCCCCTATGATGTTTGTTTTCTATTCTTGATTTATAACACAATTTCTCTATTATTCAGTATTCAATGCTTAACCTTATGTTGTTGCCACTCTTTATATTAGTGAGCAATTGAGTTGCATTTAAACACTATAGCTAAAGTTGAGAAAGTGGATGAGCTGTCTTCTAGCAAAGGAAAGGGCAAGATGTCCAAGTGATGAAGACTTATTTAAATTTATTTAGATGAATTATGTTATAAGACTTAATTTATTTTGTGATGTATTCTGCAGACTTATGTAATAATTAAAGGTTAGATTACCTAGGAATGTTTTAAGTTGATGTCTTTAATAGGGAAGATATGTGACTTAGCCAAATTTGGGTACCTTCAAACCTTGGATTCGGTCCGCCACGATACTACTATCGTTAAACTATTTATATCTTTTATTCATAACTTAATGAATATAACTTTGCTTATTACAATTTAGAATACAAATTCTTTCCATTTTTAGGATCTGTTTAATGACCCCAAACTTTTATAAGTTTTAAATCTTGGTTATTTACCATTTATGTCTTACATCATATTCGATGTTATATAAATATACAGAATAATTTAAACTTTTTCAATCTCCTTTAAAAATAAATCTTTTATTGATGTCTTAACTTGAATCAATTAAATATCTTTGAATCAAATTATGTTATGATTCATTCTATTCGAATTACTGTATAAATCTTTACATCTCGATTTGAATTCCTCTATGTATCACATAGTACAACTTTATAACTCAACATATAATACACATCGTAAACTACTATCATGTACATCTCCTAGAACCTAAACATGGTTCAAGGGCATATATTTAAATAAATCAACCAATCTTCTTTGATACTATTGAACTCTATCAATCAAGTAGCACGTAATCTTTACCGTGAGTCCTTAACCTGCAAAAGTGGTTATTTACAAGGCTGAGCTCGACGGCCCAACAATTTTATTAGTTTTCATGCAGCACATAGCATATAATAGCATACTCAGATCATGCATTCATAATCCATTAATATTTACTATGCATGTTATTTCTCATATAATAGGCATATAAGTTTACTTCACAAGAATATCATCAAAGATCAACTTTCAAATTTCATATATATCTTATATAAATTTCATATATATACATCAACATTCTCACAGCATAATATAGCTCAACTAACAGTTATAGAATTCATATATCAAATAGGAACTGAAAGACTTGCTTGATTCGTAGTTTATCAACTACGACTTAACTACTTAAAGCTTATCTGCACTGCGTGTATTCCTACACAGTTATATAATCATGGATTCATACCCATCAGTCATACATTTCATATGCTCTTAATATAAGAACAAATATTATTTCCTAACTTGGTTTCATTTTTACTTGAACTTAGGATAACCATGAGACTAACTCATTCTACTATCATATTTATCTAAACAATCTTTTTTTCATGTCTTATAGTCATTAAGGAATACATATAACCATAACTTAAGACCATACAATTAACAAGCTGCTCTTGGTCACTCTACAGGATGGCGCGACCGCGCTACATTTAAGCTTACTAGTGGCATGACGGCGCTACTCCCTGCTAAAACCAGACTTGAGATTTTCATTGCTCAGTTTAGTCCTAACCTACTATGCATTCTGATACATACTATAAACATACATCAAGTAGCTTCTGATATTTCTTCAAGTTTATATTTCAAATCATTTAGTTTTGAATTACATAGCTCTATGTTGAGATATTTACATCAACAAGGCTTAACAATTTCTTTTAACAAAGGCTCAATGTTTATAAGCTTTTAAACCTTATATTGGTACTAACAAGCCTTTTATACCCATGCTCACATGTATCTATCTCATTTAAATAGACATAACATAGTTCATTTACTTGAAAATTTATTTTAAACCATGCTTGAAAGGTATAATTCTGTCTAGCTAGATGGTGAACACACTCGATACATTATAGAGACATAAAGTATACATGCTTTGAAAAGTCATAATACCATTTACAAAATGTTTGAAGCTATTAGTTTTCAAAACTTCATAATATTTTTTCAGGACATTTTAAACCAAGCTACTGTTAGGTTTGTTAGATTCATGAACGCAATCAAATTGCGCAAAATAAGCGGAAGCATAAAAAATAGAGTTTAAAATTTTAAAAACTATATACCTGGATCATACTTTATGCATAATTATTAATTAAACGAAAAAGTAAAGAATAAGAATCATACCCTTGAAGATTCGAGCTTCCTCATGTACAAGTTCACCTCCAAATCCTTTCGCGTTCAACTTGAATCCACCGGGTTTGGTTCCTTCCTTTGATCAACATTAGCCACCCAAATATTTGGCCTCTAGAGGTGATCCACCAAAGAAGAAGAAAGATTCAAGAAGATGGGTGATTGGCTAAACCCTAGTTTTTCTGTCTCTCATAAAAAAAGAGCGTACTCTCCAACAATTGAAATCACGTATGTTGTGAAAAAATCAACATCTACTCGCACCCATAATAAGACTCCTCTTATTTATAGATGTGGAAAACTCTCCTTAACAATTAAGGCATTGGGTTTTTATTTTAATTAATTAAATTCCTTTAATTAATTATGCTCCCAATCTTTATAGGAATAATTAATTAAAATTAATTAATTAATTTAACCTCCTAATCTTATTAGGATTATATGAGAATACTTTTATTAATTAATTCCCAAACTCCTTTAAGAATTAAATAATAATAATAGTAATAATAATAATAAGACTCATCTTATTAATTTATATTTAATATTTCTAAAATATTAAATAATAAATATTAAGCTATTTAATTTATTCTATCACCATAGATTAAATTAAATATACTTAACTTATTATTACGATTATGCCATTAACTTCTTAAATAATTATTCTTCCTTTTATGGTGTGGTCCTTTAGTTTCTCCATATTAAACCGGTTGTGAATAAATCAATTAGAATAATTTTAATCTTATTTAAATAAATAAATTAAATAAGTTATTTATTTAAATAAATAATATTTATTCTACAATAGAGATAAGCCTCCCTAGCGATTAACGACTTTTCAGATAATATAGATTTCAACATTAATCATAAAAAAACCTTTGAGTAAATAGTTACCGTACAATTAAATTCTTCCACCATACAATGTCCCAATTAAATATAAGACATGGAATTACTTTAATGTCTTATTTTATTTAATTATATGTATTTCTACTCTTTAATGCACAACTCCGAATAATAAAAATTAGAAACTCCTTTTTAATTTCATTCTGCCTTGTCCAAGGACTACTAGGTTGTCATTTATAGAATCACATAGGATATTTCTCTTCTTTTACTAGAAGCGGTAGATTCTTTATTGATCATACATTATCTCTATGTACAACTTATTATACCCAAGCATAACCTTTGATATACCCTAAGAGTCTTAAGGAATAAGTCAAAATATAACTCATCATACACAAGTTACTATGATGACCTCAAGTCCAAGGATCACTTGTACTACTATCACTACAGGAATTCCTATTGACTGACAAATAAAACTCCATTAGGTATTCCTTCGCGAGCCACGTTCAGTGAATTTTTTCTCTAATAAACACCTATATACTTGCTTTAGTGTCTCCACACAAATAATTATGAGATCAATCATCCTCATCCAATGAGCAAGCAACGTATGTACCAATCTATCCGGATTCACTAATCCCCAATTTAGTAATCCAACGATTGGGAACTATTTTAGTTTTAAGCTTTCTAAGAATTTAGATCTCATTAGAATTATTATCATCATTATTCTAAAAGCATTGCTTAAAACTATGGGTTTATCACATATTATAAAACCACATCATGTAGAAAATTAAAAGCCTTTAATAAATTAATATTTTTTATTAATAAATAAATATGATTTTTACAAAGTTTATACTTTATCATCAAACATGATTGACTTGTGTGCATACTACTTTCAATCTCCCACTTGCACTAAAGCCAATCCCCATGGTATCTCATACCCTTTTTCTCTAAGTGATGATTATCCTACTGTTGGATAAACTTTAGTTAATGGATATGTAATGTTGTTCTTGAGAGTCCACTATCTCTATAGTGATTTCCTATCTTTAAATGATTCCTATAATAAAATGAAAGTGCCACAACACCTGTTTAGATCCAAGATGAGACTTAAGAACTATTCCGAGTTCTGTAATAAACTTTTCATCCAGACAATCAACTTGTAGCTTCATTTATAGTTATATACTTTGCCTTTATCACTAAACTACAATTGTTTACTGTTTGGAACCTTTCCAATTCACTGCACCACCGTTCAAGGTAACGCTTTACCTTAAAGTGTATTTTCTGTCGTCTTGGTCTGTCTGAAAAAACTTTAGTCTGTTAAGCCCTCTAGTTTTAATTCAGACCGACCATGTATATGATCACATCCTTAGTGTCGGTTAAGTACTTTAAGATATTTTTCACTGACTCATAGTGAACTTCTCTAGAATATGACTAATCAACATCAGGTCTCGTATATTTCATTGCATACATGATAGTTACTCATGCGATCTCTCTTTTCAAGATTCTATGGGGACTATTAAGAGAGATACACTACATGGCTCATCAACATGAGACGTCTCTTAGAGTTTGTCATGCTAAACGACTTTGGCATCAAATGAATATACGTTCTTTGGGTAAAGTCGAGCATCCACTTGAATCTATCTATATAGATTTTATCCCCAATTAAGATACTCTTCCCAAATCATTCATGGAGGAATGTTTAGACAACTTTATCTTTACTAATTGTAGCATTGGTATGTTATTCCTTATCCGTAGTATATCAACCTATAATACTAGGAATATCATGACGCTCCCACTGACCCTTTTGTACACATTAAGTTCATTCTTATTTTTGACAAAATCAAACTCTTTTGATTGTCTCATCAAAACGAATGCTCCATATTTGAGAAGCTTGCTTCAATTCATTTCTCTGAGTGTCTACAACTCTTACCTCATCGTATATAAATAGATCATCATCTTCTATGATGTGTACCTCATCATCATCATCTATGATGAATCCATACCGCCTAGGTATCTTCGGTACGGTTCCAGATTTACGATTCAGTTGTGGTACAATAGGTCTATCTATAGGTTCCTCTTATTTAACTTATAGTGATTTGTGGTTCTTGAAATCTTTATGATCTATTATACTTGTGACAACCCGATATTTTCTATATAAATAAATCATAAATTTTGCGTATAAATTTTTTTTATTAAAATAAATATGAATGATATGTGTCAAGGTAGTATGTAATTATAATTATATGTGTGATAAATAAAATTTATTTATTACATTAAGTATTGCAGATAAATTTATTTTAGAATTATTGATTATTATCAATTATTAATTTATACTAATTAATTCCTTATTGGAAATGTTTTATTAATTATTTTTCAAGGAAAATATAATCTTATATTATTTAAGTAATATATGAAATAATTTTAGAATATTTATATATTTTAAAGGTAAGAATGCGTGAAAGGTATTATGTATGTATTTATGTGATGAATATAAAATATATTTATTACATGAATGGTTATGAATAATTTTATTTTAGAATTATTGTTCATTATAAATTATATTCTAATAATAATTAATTTTATAGTAAAAATGTTTTTAATATGTATTTTCCATGAAAATATGATAATTATATTACATATGATATGATTATAGAATTTTTATAATTAATATCTTATTATATGAAATTATTTTAGAATAGTTAAGTAATTTTTTTTACTTAATTATAAGGTTAATTATGACAGATAAATCAGATATGGAATCCAAACCCTAATTCTGGGTTTTGATCAAGGAATGAAAATAATAATATTATATTATTATTTGCCAGTGTTATAGATATTTGTGTTATGTGTGTAATGTTAATGTGTGGAACAGTTTTATTATATTACAACCAAACCCTATTAATATTTTTATAAACCTTAATAATATTTTTCAAACCCTATTTCTGGTTCTGGAATAAGGAATAATGATAATAATATTATAATATAATTATATTTTGATTTTTCAGTGATATGAATATGTACGGTATTTCTGTATTGATAATGGTTGGTTAATTACGGTGTATTATGACAAAACCTTAGTAATAATGTTAAACCCTAATTTGAGATTCAAATTAGAGTGCAAGATTGTTTTATAAGGGTGTTATATAATCTATGGCGTGTATTAAATGTATTAATTAGGTAAACTCTAATTAAAGTTCTCGAAACCTTTAATAATTTTAGAAAACCCTAAACCCTATTTTTAAGTGTTAAAACCCTAATTTGGAACTCAGCTGTGAGTTCAAGACTGTTGTTTAACTATGTTATATGATATATGTTATACATTATATAATTTTATTATTAAACCCTATTTAATATTTAGAATCCCTAATTTAAAAATAGAAACCCTAGTTTCAAACTGTTAAACCCTAATTGAATTGAAACCCTAAAGCGAAAGTCATTCACGACTTTAAGAATTTGTTAGGTCGTTATGTAATCACGATAATGTGATTAACGACTGGTGATATATGTATTAACCCTAAATAGGGAGAATCGCAATCATTTAAAATCCTTATTAATTTTCTTAAATTATAAACCCTAAATTCAAAAATTAGAAACCCTAATTTGCTTATTGTAAACCCTAATTGCCAGTTTGGGAAATGAAATGCTAATTAGTGTTGCTTAAACTTAATTAGAAAAAAAAACGCTATAATTAAAGACTTAAATTAAATTAGTAAACCCTAATTGGTATTTTTAGAAACTAAAATTTTAGTTTATTATTTTATTTTATTTTATTGTACAAACCCTAAATTGAAAATTTTAGAAATTATTTTTAAACCCTAAATTGGCTCAAATCCTAAACCCTAAACCCTAAGAGTTTGTCAAGATTACATTCTTGCCATTAAATTGATTTATTAAATGACCAAAATGCCATTTTGTGCATTAAAGAGGCTAAGGTGTAGGTTTTGACATTTAGGTTGAGTTGTTAACCAACTCTTACCCACCCCAACAACTTCACATGCACATAATTGACAGCAACAAGCCCTAAACTTCATGCATCTAAGTTGTCTATATAAGGATTTAAGGAGAGAGAAATACATTTTGTTAGCCAAATTTGCACAAACTCTCTAACAAGTCCCCCTCTCTCTCTAAGCAACAAAAACTTAAGGCAAATCAGTCCCAAAATCCAGCCCCACGTTTATCATAACAACATCAAAAGGCAGAAATCGAAAATCAAAGCATAAAGGTATAAAAACCCTAATTCTATAAATCCTTCGATTTGTTGTTAAATGTTGCAATTGATTGTTGAAAGTTGTGTAATAGGGTGTCAATTGATGTTCTGGGTTGTTAAATCCATGACCCATAACATCAAAGTGCTCAAAATCAAAGTTTTTCCAACTTTTGAAAAATCGAACTCTGTTATTTTTAGGCAAATGTCAAAGGCTATATATCTGTTTATGTTATGTGTTTTTAATGTTTAAAAGTTGTTCTATGTAGCTTTTTATGTGGTCTTTAATCTCCAAAAATAATAAGGTCCATATCTATTGTGTATCAAAAGTTATTTAAGGTCAAAGTGGGTTGACCGGCATTGACCGGCCAATTTCTGGGCAGTCCAGAATTTTCTAAGTGTCGATTTTTCGGACACCGTTTGACCATACTTTAGATGCTTTATTTCTTCTTTTTAGGATGATTTTAAGTGTTATAGTTGTAGTCCTACATGTTGTCTAAATATTGGAGTTGTTAGATAACACAAACAGTACACTATCGTCAGGTTATAAGGATCCAAAGTAGGCACCACGAACTGTTCTTCGTAAAGAACATCCTTTTCAGACTTTTTGATGGCTAATAACTCTTAGATTTGATGATGTTAAGCCATGTTGTTTGTTGTTAATTGTAGTATTACATGAGCTCTATAAGATGTATGTGTTAGATCTCCCAGAAACAATTTGTACAGAAAGTTATACATGGTCAAACATGACATGTTGATCACGAAGCTGTCAGTGTTCTTGAGCTCAAGAACACCAACAGCGACACTTTTTGTCGCTAAAGGCCTATTGCGACGGTTTTTAATTAATTTAATTTCTGAATTTCCAGAAATTGATTAAAAATAGAAAAAAATAGTTTTTAATTATTAAAAATACATAATAAATTCTGAAAAATTATTTTATTATCTGAAAAATAGTTTTTAACTATTTTGAGTATATTTCGAAAATATTTAATATTTTTAGAATATAAATGGTATTTATTTATTTAATTATTATATTAAATAAATTATTTAAAAATAGTTTTAATTCATGAAAAATCATGAAAAATAATATTATGGTATAAGAAAATGTCTTAAGTTATTTTTGATGAATTTTGATATTTTGTAATGAAATTCATTAATAAATTATTATTATTGGTAATTAGTTTATTTAATGAATATATTAAATAAATTATGGAAAAATAGTATTAATGATTTAAAAATCATATAAAAATGATTTAAAGTATTATAAAAATATTTTAAGTTATAAAATATGACTTTTGATATTTTGTAATAAAAAAATATTATTAATTTAATATTAATGATATTAATTTAATATTGATGATATTAATTTAATATTGATGATATTTAGTTTATTTAATTATTAAATTAAATAAATTAGTTTAAAAATGATTTTAATACTTTAAAAATCATTTTAAATGAAAATAAAGTGTTTAAAGATATTTTAAGTTATAAAATATAACTTTTAATATTTAAGGCATATTTTAATTATTAATTTAATATTAATGATATTTATTTAATGATTAATGATATTAAATTTATTTAATAATTATATTAAATAAATAGTTTAAAAATGGTTTTATTTATTTAAAAATAATTTAAAAGGGATAAAAATGAATTAAAAATATTTTAAGTTATAATTTATGACTTTTAATATTTCGATAAATAGTGCATTAATACTTTAATATTAATGGTAATAATTTAATAATGATTTTAAACATTTTAAAAATCATTTAAGGGTAATATAAATACGTTAAGAATATTTTGAGTTATTCTAAATAACTTTATTATTTTGGAAATGGTTTGATTAATAGTTTTATATTAATTAAATATTGATGATAATAGAATTGTGTACTATTTAAATCATTTAATAATGATTCTGATATTTCAAAAATTATGGTAAATGATAATAATTATTTTATAATTATTATAAGGTCATGAAAAATGATATGACTGTTATTTAATTAGTCTAAATGGATATTGAACAACTGTTTAGAGTCTTAGACTCGATAATTACCCCGATAAAGATGTCAGTAGACCGACATGGTTCAGAAATTGATCTGGACTTAGAAATTTAGTTAGTTAATTATTTTATTTGTGATTCAATGGTGGATAAAGTTGCGTGACAATGTGATTAGAAATGAGTTGATGTTTGTTTGTGATGCCATGATTGTGAAACATGTGTGATAAGGTGATTAGGTTATGTGCTGACTGCGAAATGCAGTACTATGTGTTAAGGTATATTGTTCTAATCGAATAAATAATTTGATTAATGATAGGTTTCGGTATAACAGATAGATCTAAGTTGCGTAATTGTAAGCAGCACATCAGGCAAATATCCTACCTTTACATTTTCTTTATGCATTGAACACGTGTAAGAATGTTTCAAAGTTATATTATTACTGTATAGATTGTTAAAGCCTATATTATATACGCCCATTGATTATCAACATGTTAGTATATGATATTTCAAATATATATTTTGTTCGTTAATTTCTATAAATGGTTATACCAGTGTCCCCACTTGGATAATCATTGTATTCAATCACATGTTGATACACCTTTGATATACATATATATTGAATTATATAAGACCTTTGTTATAAAAACTCGACAGGTATGAACATCCCGATAATGGAAAAAATTTTATGCGCTACGGCGGACAAAGGATGAACGATAATATCGTTCTAGCAATGTAGTATTGATCAATACAGGGCCCATGGACTGTACACCCTCAGGCCCGTAAGCAATGTCGGTTTACAGATGAATTTCTGTTTCTCCTTTTCGAAAATGAAAAACAATGTTCATATTATGTCACAGAAACCCCATGTATAGTCAATACACAGTTTCAAAAATTTGAACGAGGGTTGTTATGTTATTATTATTGGTACAGATTACTTCACAACTATTGACTGGTTGTAGAAGAATATTATAAAGAAAACATTTAAATTCTTTCAGCTTATATATATATATATATATATATATATATATAATACTTGTTGGGCACTCAAACGCTCATCCTTGCTTAATTTAAATGTTTTCAGCTAAGTGTGAACAGCTAGAAGGGATCGACCAAGATCAATTGAAAAGGAAAGCAAACACAATTTGTTTATTTGTATCATTTGTAATAGTTAAACTGTACTAAGTTATGATATGTATTTTATATCATGTAAAGAATGTAGTAAAGGTTGCGTACTTGGGATTAGACTCTGATAACTGTAAGTTAAGTTTAAAATTTATATTATTGTTATTATTATTAGTATTATTCCGCTCATAGAAATGGTATCGTGAAGTACTGAGTTCGGGTTTCAAGTATCCGGGTTCGGGGACTTTACAGGATGGTATCAGAGCTATAAGGTTAGAAACTTTAGGTGGGTTAGACCTTAGGCTATAACCTTAGAACAGAGGAAAACGTTGAACATACAAATAACTCATATAGAGTTTAAAGATAGATGAATCAGATAAATTCATCGTCAAACAAATAAAACATAACTTATAAAACTATTATGTGTTGCATGTATTTATTATTTGTTAATCAAGATAATTTTTGTGTATAGGTGTTAGAAAGGAACAGAATTGGGATACCCTTAAGTCGTAAAGAATAAGTCAACCTCCATGACTGAGCAAATATCAAAGTCAATAGCTGCAATAGAGGATCACATTGAAAGCTACCTCAAAGAGGTGGTTATTTTGGAAAGTATAGTACTGGATCAAGAAACGCTAAGTATAACTGATAGGTAAAGTATAGTTAAAGAATATGTGGTCAATGTTGAGTTCTTAAACTCGTATAATTATGGTGAGTTCTTAAACTCGTATGTTTGTGATGAGTTCTTAAACTCATAATGTGTTATAGGTTGTGACAAATTAGGTATAGTTGTGTGTGAATGGATATTGAGGATAATGGAACAAGATAGGTTACTGATCGTTAGTGAATGTGTAAGGAATAGGTAGTATTAGTATTAGTTGGATATATATGATTTTAGGTGGTATAAATGATAGGTATGTTGATGTAATGTAATATTTTGTATAAGTTATGGCAGCGATTCCCGACTTTCGTGTCACAAAGGGATAGCGAATGTTTAAAGCAATATGTGTTATGGCATGTCAATTGTTATGAATATGGATCTATGTTGGATTAATAGGATAAGTTGGTACAAAGATAGTAAATATTTATCTGGTCACTACAGCTGGTCACTACAGTCGACCGAGTTTTCAAAATCTAATATTTTGAGTACATGATTATGTGAATAGAAAATTTTGCGTTATATGATAAGCGTTTACGATAAGGCTTAGAATGTAAGAATAATTTATAGAAATGCCGTCAAAACGAAAACGAAACCAAAGGATAGAAGGACCTGTGAACAAAGTTGGAGGATAACCAGACCCGACACCGAAATTTTTACGAATGAGGACGATCAAGCTATGCAGAACAGAATACTAGTCGCGGAAAATCAACCAGGCAATCAATCGACAAACTTCAAAGACTTCAAGACAACCGGACCGCCAGGATTTAGAAGATCAACCGACCCTGTTAAAGCGTATGTGATAGCTAGGATAACGGCGGGGCAAAAGACAACTTTTGTAACCTATATGATAAAAGAAGATAATTTTGATAATACCGGAAATAAGCCAGAAATGTGATTAAAAGGAAAAGTTTGTGTGTAGAAAGTAAGGACAGAAGGGATATATATCTTTCCAAAATGTATCAATCCAAGAATGTATAGTGAATGTGTTGTGCGCGAATCAATAAAGCCTAAGGTAAAAGACTGTCCAAGAAAGTAATTGGAAACAATGAATGCGAATACGGAACAAGGCAGCAGGACATTGGCGACAACTGGTTCAACTTCAACAAACAAATCAACGAAATCAACCGCAAGCGTCTTCAGCGTTACTGTTCAAGATATCGTGGCAGCCGGGGATGCAACTCCAGGTATTAATCTAACCAATTTTTATTTTCTTATTATTTTCTTATATATAGTAAATTATTTTTATAGATTATTTTGAAAGAGGAATTTGAGTTCTCTTAGAAATCAAATTTCTGTTTAAAAGGATAGATAAGCTTTTTGATGAATAGTTAAAGAACGATTCGATCAATTATGATCGAGATCTAATTGCAATGAATGTGTATGCTATGTACCCTGGTATGTATAGGTTTTAAAAGGTGATTCTGGGGACGAAATCTTTATAAGGGAGGGTAAATGTGACAACCCGATATTTTCTATATAAATAAATCATAAATTTTGCGTATAATTTTTTTTTTATTAAAATAAATATGAATGATATGTGTCAAGGTAGTATGTAATTATAATTATATGTGTGATAAATAAAATTTATTTATTACATTAAGTATTGCAGATAAATTTATTTTAGAATTATTGATTATTATCAATTATTAATTTATACTAATTAATTCCTTATTGGAAATGTTTTATTAATTATTTTTCAAGGAAAATATAATCTTATATTATTTAAGTAATATATGAAATAATTTTAGAATATTTATATATTTTAAAGGTAAGAATGCGTGAAAGGTATTATGTATGTATTTATGTGATGAATATAAAATATATTTATTACATGAATGGTTATGAATAATTTTATTTTAGAATTATTGTTCATTATAAATTATATTCTAATAATAATTAATTTTATAGTAAAAATGTTTTTAATATGTATTTTCCATGAAAATATGATAATTATATTACATATGATATGATTATAGAATTTTTATAATTAATATCTTATTATATGAAATTATTTTAGAATAGTTAAGTAATTTTTTTTACTTAATTATAAGGTTAATTATGACAGATAAATCAGATATGGAATCCAAACCCTAATTCTGGGTTTTGATCAAGGAATGAAAATAATAATATTATATTATTATTTGCCAGTGTTATAGATATTTGTGTTATGTGTGTAATGTTAATGTGTGGAACAGTTTTATTATATTACAACCAAACCCTATTAATATTTTTATAAACCTTAATAATATTTTTCAAACCCTATTTCTGGTTCTGGAATAAGGAATAATGATAATAATATTATAATATAATTATATTTTAATTTTTCAGTGCTATGAATATGTACGATATTTCTGTATTGATAATGGTTAGTCAATTACGGTGTATTATGACCAAACCTTAGTAATAATGTTAAACCCTAATTTGAGATTCAAATTAGAGTGCAAGATTGTTTTATAAGTGTGTTATATAATCTATGGCGTGTATTAAATGTATTAATTGGGTAAACTCTAATTAAAGTTCTCGAAACCTTTAATAATTTTAGAAAACCCTAAACCCTAATTTTAAGTGTTAAAACCCTAATTTGGAACTCAGCTGTGAGTTCAAGACTGTTGTTTAACTATGTTATATGATATATGTTATACATTATATAATTTTATTATTAAACCCTATTTAATAATTAGAAACCCTAATTTAAAAATAGAAACCCTAGTTTCAAACTGTTAAACCCTAATTGAATTGAAACCCTAAAGCGAAAGTCATTCACGACTTTAAGAATTTGTTAGGTCGTTTTGTAATCACGATAATGTTATTAACGACTGGAGATATATGTATTAACCCTAAATAGGGAGAATCGCAATCATTTAAAATCCTTATTAATTTTCTTAAATTATAAACCCTAAATTCAAAAATTAGAAACCCTAATTTGCTTATTGTAAACCCTAATTGCCAGTTTGGGAAATGAAATGCTAAGTAGTGTTGCTTAAACCTAATTAGAAAAAAAACGCTATAATTAAAGACTTAAATTAAATTAGTAAACTCTAATTGGTATTTTTAGAAACTAAAATTTTAGTTTATTATTTTATTTTATTTTATTGTACAAACCCTAAATTGAAAATTTTAGAAATTATTTTTAAACCCTAAATTGGCTCAAATCCTAAACCCTAAACCCTAAGAGTTTGTCAAGATTACATTCTTGCCATTAAATTGATTTATTAAATGACCAAAATGCCATTTTGTGCTTTAAAGAGGCTAAGGTGTAGGTTTTGACATTTAGGTTGAGTTGTTAACCAACTCTTACCCACCCCAACAACTTCACATGCACATAATTGACAGCAACAAGCCCTAAACTCAGCCATTCATGCATCTAAGTTGTCTATATAAGGATTTAAGGAGAGAGAAATGCATTTTGTTAGCCAATTTTGCACAAACTCTCTAACAAGTCCCTCTCTCTCTCTCTCTAAGCAACAAAAACCTAAGGCAAATCAGTCCCAAAATCCAGCCCCACGTTTATCATAACAACATCAAAAGGCAGAAATCGAAAATCAAAGCATAAAGGTATAAAAACCCTAATTCTATAAATCCTTCGATTTGTTATTAAATGTTGCAATTGATTGTTGAAAGTTGTGTAATAGGGTGTCAATTGATTTTCTGGGTTGCTAAATCCATGACCCATAACATCAAAGTGCTCAAAATCAAAGTTTTTCCAACTTTTGAAAAACCGAACTCTGTTATTTTTAGGCAAATGTCAGAGGCTATAGATCCGTGTATGTTATGTGTTTTTAATGTTTAAAAGTTGTTATGTGTAGCTTGTTATGTGTTCTTTAATCTCCAAAAATGATAAGGTCCATATCTATTGTGTATCAAAAATTATTTAGGGTCAAAGTGGGTTGACCGGCATTGACCAACCAATTTCTGGGCAGTCCAGAATTTTCTAAGTGTCGATTTTTCGGACACCGTTTGACCATACTTTAGATGCTTTATTTCTTCTTTTTAGGATGATTTTAAGTGTTATAGTTGTAGTCCTACATGTTGTCTACACACTGGAGTTGTTAAAACCCTAATTTGGAACTCAGCTGTGAGTTCAAGACTGTTGTTTAACTATGTTATATGATATATGTTATACATTATATAATTTTATTATTAAACCCTATTTAATAATTAGAAACCCTAATTTAAAAATAGAAACCCTAGTTTCAAACTGTTAAACCTTAATTGAATTGAAACCCTAAAGCGAAAGTCATTCACGACTTTAAGAATTTGTTAGGTCGTTTTGTAATCACGATAATGTTATTAACGACTGGAGATATATGTATTAACCCTAAATAGGGAGAATCGCAATCATTTAAAATCCTTATTAATTTTCTTAAATTATAAACCCTAAATTCAAAAATTAGAAACCCTAATTTGCTTATTGTAAACCCTAATTGCCAGTTTGGGAAATGAAATGCTAAGTAGTGTTGCTTAAACCTAATTAGAAAAAAAACGCTATAATTAAAGACTTAAATTAAATTAGTAAACTCTAATTGGTATTTTTAGAAACTAAAATTTTAGTTTATTATTTTATTTTATTTTATTGTACAAACCCTAAATTGAAAATTTTAGAAATTATTTTTAAACCCTAAATTGGCTCAAATCCTAAACCCTAAACCCTAAGAGTTTGTCAAGATTACATTCTTGCCATTAAATTGATTTATTAAATGACCAAAATGCCATTTTGTGCTTTAAAGAGGCTAAGGTGTAGGTTTTTACATTTAGGTTGAGTTGTTAACCAACTCTTACCCACCCCAACAACTTCACATGCACATAATTGACAGCAACAAGCCCTAAACTCAGCCATTCATGCATCTAAGTTGTCTATATAAGGATTTAAGGACAGAGAAATGCATTTTGTTAGCCAATTTTGCACAAACTCTCTAACAAGTCCCTCTCTCTCTCTAAGCAACAAAAACCTAAGGCAAATCAGTCCCAAAATCCAGCCCCACGTTTATCATAACAACATCAAAAGGCAGAAATCGAAAATCAAAGCATAAAGGTATAAAAACCCTAATTCTATAAATCCTTCGATTTGTTATTAAATATTGCAATTGATTGTTGAAAGTTGTGTAATAGGGTGTCAATTGATTTTCTGGGTTGCTAAATCCATGACCCATAACATCAAAGTGCTCAAAATCAAAGTTTTTCCAACTTTTGAAAAACCGAACTCTGTTATTTTTAGGCAAATGTCAGAGGCTATAGATCCGTGTATGTTATGTGTTTTTAATGTTTAAAAGTTGTTATGTCTAGCTTGTTATGTGTTCTTTAATCTCCAAAAATGATAAGGTCCATATCTATTGTGTATCAAATATTATTTAAGGTCAAAGTGGGTTGACCGGCATTGACCGGCCAATTTCTGGGCAGTCCAGAATTTTCTAAGTGTCGATTTTTCGGACACCGTTTGACCATACTTTAGATGCTTTATTTCTTCTTTTTAGGATGATTTTAAGTGTTATAGTTGTAGTCCTACATGTTGTCTACACACGGGAGTTGTTATATCACACAAACAGTACACTATCGTCAGGTTATAAGGATCCAAATTAGGCACCACGAACTGTTCTTCGTGAAGAACAGCCTTGTCAGACTTTTTGATGGCTAATAACTCTTAGATCCGATGATGTTAAGCCATGTTGTTTGTTGTTAATTGTAGTATTACATGAGTTCTACAAGATTTATGTGTTAGATCTCCCAGAAACAATTTGTACAGAAAGTTATACATGGTCAAACATGGCATGTTGATCACGAAGCTGTCAGTGTTCTTGAGCTCAAGAACACCAACAGCGACGCTTTTTGTCACTAAAGGCCTATTGCGACGGTTTTTAATTAATTTAATTTCTGAATTTCTGGAAATTGATTAAAAATAGAAAAAAATATTTTTAATTATTAAAAATACATAATAAGTTCCGAAAAATTATTTTAAAGTCTGAAAAATAGTTTTTAATTATTTTGAGTATATTTTGAAAATATTTAATATTTTTAGAATATAAATGGTATTTATTTATTTAATTATTATATTAAATAAATTATTTAAAAATAGTTTTAATTCATGAAAAATCATGAAAAATAATATTATGGTATAAGAAAATATCTTAAGTTATTTTTGATGAATTTTGATATTTTGTAATGAAATTCATTTATAAATTATTATTAATGGTAATTAGTTTATATATTAAATAAATTATGGAAAAATAGTATTAATGATTTAAAAATCATATAAAAATGATTTAAAGTATTATAAAAATATTTTAAGTTATAAAATATGACTTTTGATATTTTGTAATAAAAAAAATATTATTAATTTAATATTAATGATATTAATTTAATATTGATGATATTTAGTTTATTTAATAATTATATTAAATAAATTAGTTTAAAAATGATTTTAATACTTTAAAAATCATTTTAAATGAAAATAAAGTATTTAAAGATATTTTAAGTTATAAAATATAACTTTTAATATTTAAGGGATATTTTAATTATTAATTTAATATTAATGATATTTATTTAATGATTAATGATATTAAATTTATTTAATAATTATATTAAATAAATAGTTTAAAAATTGTTTTATTTATTTAAAAATCATTTAAAAGGGATAAAAATAAATTAAAAATATTTTAAGTTATAATTTATGACTTTTAATAATTGGATAAATAGTGCATTAATACTTTAATATTAATGGTAATTATTTAATAATGATTTTAAATGTTTTAAAATCATTTAAGGGTAATATAAATACGTTAAGAATATTTTGAGTTATTATAAAAAACTTTAATATTTTGGCAATGGTTTGATTAATAGTTTTATATTAATTAAATATTGATGATAATAGAATTGTGTACTATTTAAATCATTTAATAATGATTCTGATATTTCAAAAATTATGGTATATTGTAATAATTATTTTATAATTATTATAAGGTCATGAAAAATGATATGACCGTTATTTAATTAGTCTAAATGGATATTGAACAACTGTTTAGAGTTTTAGACTCGATAATTACCCGATAAAGATGTCGGTAGACCGACATGGTTCAGAAATTGATCTGGACTTAGAAATTTAGTTAGTTAATTATTTTATTTGTGATTCAATGGTGGATAAAGTTGTGTGACAATGTGATTAGGAATGAGTTGATGTTTGTTTGTGATGCCATGATTGTGAAACATGTGTGGTAAGGTGATTAGGTTATGTGCTGACTGCGAAATGCAGTACTATGTGTTAAGGTATATTATTCTAATCGAATAAATAATTTGATTAATGATAGGTTTCGGTATAACAGATAGATCTAAGTTGCATAATTTTAAGCAGCGCATCAGGCAAGTATCCTACCTTTGCATTTTCTTTATGCATTGGACAAGTGTAAGAATGTTTCAAAGTTATATTATTACTGTACAGATTGTTAAAGCCTATATTATATACGCCCATTGATTATCAACATGTTAGTATATGATATTTCAAATATATATTTTGTTCGTTAATTTCTATAAATGGTTATACCAGTGTCCCCACTTAGATAATTATTGTATTCAATCACATGTTGATACACCTTTGATATACATATATGTTGAATTATATAAGACCTTTGTTATAAAAACCCGACAGGTATGAACATCCCGATAATGGGAAAAATTTTATGCGCTACGGCGGACAAAGGATGAACGATAATATCGTTCTAGCAATGTAGTATTGATCAATACAGGGCCCATGGACTGTACACCCTCAGGCCCGTAAGCAATGCCGGTTTACAGATGAATTTCTGTTTAACCTTTTCGAAAATGAAAAACAATGTTCATATTATGTCACAGAAACCCCATATATAGTCAATACACAGTTTCAAAAATTTGAACGAGGGTTGTTATGTTATTATTATTGGTACATATTACTTCACAACTATTGACTGGTTGTAGAAGAATATTATAAAGAAAACATTTAAATTCTTTCAGCTTATATATATATATAATACTTGCTGGGCAGTCAAATGCTCATCCTTGCTTAATTTAAATGTTTTCAGCTAAGTGTGAACAGCTAGAAGGGATCGACCAAGATCAAGTGAAAAAGAAAGCAAACACAATTTGTTTATTTGTATCATTTGTAATAGTTAAACTGTACTAAGTTATGATATGTATTTTATATCATGTAAAGAATGTAGTAAAAGTTGCGTACTTGGGATTAGACTATGATAACTGTAAGTTAAGTTTAAAATTTATATTATTGTTATTATTATTAGTATTATTCCGCTCATAGAAATGGTATCGTGAAGTACCAAGTTCGGGTTTCAAGTATCCGGGTTCGGGGACTTTACAATACTCCCACTAGCTCCTTTAATGATAAACACCTTTATCTTAGAAGGTAGTGTGTTTCGCAATAAACACCTTTTTCTAAGTAGGATTATAGAACATATGCCCTAAACTTACTTTAGGATGTCCCACAAATCTCTATTTGTCAAATCTTGTCCCAAGCTTATCCTTTGAAACCTTTTCACATAAGTTGGACAACCCCTTATCTTAACTTACTTAAGATTAGGAATCCTCCCTGTCTATAACTTTTATGGAGTCTTGGGACTGGATTTTGAGGTTACCTTCTCATAGATATACAACCATTTCTAAGGCATTATCCTAGAAGGATACTGGAAATTCGGTAAAATCATTATGGACCGCACCATGTCCAACAAGGTACAATTTTTCTTTTCAGATATATTAATCGATTATTGCGTATCAGGAGGTGTCCTTTGTGAGAAAACCATTTGAGATTATGTATAAACTTATTGCACAAGTATTTATTCATTGATCTGATCAAAGATTCCTAATACTTTACCAATTTGTTTCACTTCTGAATTCTTTGAACCTTTCAAATAATTCACATTTGTATTTCAGCAAATACATACATTCAACACTTTGAATGATCATCTCCTTTTCTTATACTAGTTTGTTCAATATGCAAAATTGTTTTTCATGTAAGTCAAGTACACAAAATCCATTAAGTAATATTCCAGTTCTAGACAAAACATTATAATTATAAATAGAACAACAATTGTTCTTAATTATAATACCAAAGAATTCATTGTTCAACAATAAAATAGAAATAATGTTTCTAATCGCGAACTGAAATAGTATAACAACTTATTGACTTAATAGATTTGCCCATTGGCAATGCTAAACTTTAAGTTTCTATGGCTAATGTGGCAACCTTTGCTTCATTTCCCACACATAGGATTACTTATATTTGTTTAGCTTTCTACTTCTGCTTGGTCCCTTCATAAATCTATATTTATGATAACCAAAGTCGGTATCCAATACCCAAGTAGAACCTTGACTTAAAGAAAAATTTATTTTAAATCATGAATAAAATTGTATTTGTAACTGAAGCTTCACTAAGTTTCTTCTGGTTAGCCTCTGCAAGATACTTCTCGCAGTTTCTTTTCCAGTGTCGAGACTTATTGCAGTGGAAGCAAACTCCTTTGCTATCTGTAATAGTTTTGTACTTATTATCCTTTGTTTTTGCCTTTTCTATTTACGTTCTTTGAATCGTTCTTCTTTTCAGAAGATCCTTTGGCCCCTACCAGTAAGACATGGTCTTTCTTGGTTGGAAAGTGACTCAGCTATTTTTCAACATGTTAAGCAAATCAGCGAAGCTGATATCTAGCTTGTTCATATGAAAAATTCACAATAATTGTGAAAGGAGTCCGGGAGTGAGTGCAAGATCAAATCTTGGCTCAACTCTCCATCCATGACAAAAACCTGTTGTCCTATTAGATCAATCAACTTGATTATGTTAAGGACTTTTGTCTTTACTGTAGTGTCATCGGTCATTCTAGATCGGAAGAGCTCCTTAGATATCTGATATCTATCAGTCTTATTTTCCTCACCATCAACTACTTGATATGTAGGAATATAGTAGAAGCATCCATAGTTTCATGCTGACGCTGAAGCACGTACTCATGGATGTGAGAATGATGCATTGAGCTAACTGTGCATCATCTTGCAACTTTCTAAAAGTAGCAATCTCTTTCTCAAAGGCATTGTCTGCAACCATTACAAGGATATGCGTATTAAGGACATAGGATAACTTTTTAGCCATGAGAACTATTCTCAAAATCCTTAACCAATCCATTTTTCTCGGTCCAGTTAAATAGCATCTAATATGCTTCACAGTGATAGTAATTTAGACATTGTAAAATTTTGTAAATTAATTTATAATAAACAACATTTTAGCATACATTCTTTTATTAATTACCAAAATAAATTAGGTCTTGTTTTATATAGGTATCTCCCACTATTTTTATCAAACTATATTACCATTACTTATATAGTTCGGCAAAATCTAATTAAAGATTTGCTAGAGAGAATAAGGATCTCATTTCAAATGTATATAGCCTTGTGGTGACACAACAAACTATATATAAATAAATAGGTAGACAACTCTTGTAATTTACATAAACTATACAACTCCTTGTATTTTGCCTCTTAGATTATTTTGATCAAGTGGTGGCACATCCGAATCAAAATTATCCAAGTTAAGTCCAACCTAGCACTCCATATATTCAAAAAAGAAAAATATTGTCCTTGTGGTGACACAACAAAATAACATTGTTCAATTTTCTTTATAAGCATCAAATGTGAACATCTCAAAGAATTAAGATAAGCCTTCTGGTGACACAACAAACTTATAATAATTAATTGATACTCTATTAATTTTATCATGCTAGAAGGCGACGTTCAATATTCCAAATATCTTTGAACGCTTAGGACTTAATAAAAAAAATTTGAGGGGTTTGTTATTAATTTGTCTCATTTTGTTTAGTGCGCATGGACATATATATATATATATGGAGCCGTTCTAAAGCAGACCAAATAAGCGGACCAAAGAATGGACCAAGGCAAAAAACACACGCGGGTCGAGTTGAACCCGCAAAAACACGCAGGTCCAACCCGACGCTCGTGTTTTTTTGCCTTGATTCGTTCTTTGGTCCGCTTATTTGGTCCATTGGAGATCCTCCCCATATATATATATATATATATATATATATATATATATATATATATATATATATATATATATAGTATAATCATACACATATAGAATACTATATTCTACCCAGATTGATTATGGACTTTTATTCTAGTTTGGTTCACTAGAGACACCAAGTGAACCAAAAGGTCAAACCCTAGGGATGCAAGAATTAATATTTAAATATAACTATTACATTTAAACTCGGGCTCCATTACAAACGGGTCTTCAAGCGCTCCTTGTTCCTTGATTTCTAATTTTTCAAAATTAATTCTAACTATTCCTATTACAAAACTATTTAAAATAAATAGAAACCTTGATCAGCAGTCAAGGAGAAGTACATAGGAAGGAGATAGAATTTACATTAAGAAAAATTATAGAAGATGAGGTATGCAGACCCCATTTAATAAAACTCATACATTCACACGTCCAACTGAAATAAAATCCAATCACATTGGTCAATAGTCCATAATCAATCCCATTTATTATCATACACATCTACATATGCATAAATAAATAACATTCATATCATGAATAATAAATATTCAATATATATATTGATATCATTTAATGGGCAAATTTAGTTAGTATAAAATTTAATTTTGAATCAAAATAAACTACTTTATTTTAATCCAAATTTAAATCAAAATAAACTTCTTATATTTTAATTTATCCAATTTTGAATAAAATAAACTATTTGTTTTAATCAAATTCTTTAATCAAAATAAACTCATTTATTTTAATTAATTATGGAATCTAATTCCAAGTAAAAAAAAACTTTTATTAAAGAAAACACGAATTTTCTTTCATATTCACAAATAAACTCTTTTATTTTGAATAATATGAAATCTTATTCCATATCTAAATAAACTTCTTTATTTAAGTAAATACGGATTCTCTTTCCTATTCACAAATAAACTCTTTTATTTTGAATAATATGAAATCTTATTTCATATCTAAATAAACTATTTTATTTAAGGAAAATATAGAATCCCATTTCAACTCTAATTAGTTATCATATAATCTAATTCCAACTCTAATTAGTTAGCATGAAATCTAATTTTAAAATTAAAATAAACTCTTTTATTTTAATATTAAAATAAATCTTTTATTTTAAGATTAAAATAAATCTTTTATTTTAATTATAAAATAACTAAAAATATTATATATATATATAATATTACGGTAATATAATATATATTATATTTTACGATAATCATAAGAAAACATATCACGTGAATCCTGTAACCTTCTAAAAAATTTCATCTTTAACTTGTTAAAAAAACATGACCTGTAACTTTAAAAGGTGTCACCCTTATTCACGTTAATATATAAGTCACGATTAACTTTTGCGAAACTGCAAGAAAGTTTTACAAATTGATTTCATTTTTTTTAAAATTTTATACAATAAAATTATGCCCAATTAAATTATTCTAAACGTATATCAATATACATATCAAATTAAAATAATTAATAATTCGCATAATGGTTTGGCTCTGATACCACTGTTAGGTTCGTAAGATTCATGAACGCAATAAAATTGCACAAAATAAGCGGAAGCATGAAAAATAGAGTTTTAAAATTT
This sequence comes from Panax japonicus, assembly GCA_020205505.1. Lineage (NCBI taxonomy): Eukaryota > Viridiplantae > Streptophyta > Magnoliopsida > Apiales > Araliaceae > Panax > Panax japonicus. Next base: position 12,802,169 of record CM035112.1, read on the forward strand.
TACAAACCATATACCCGGATCATCTTTTATGCATAATTATTAATTAAACAAAAAGATAAAGAATAAGAATCATACCCTTGAAGATTCAAGCTTCCTCAGGTACAAGTTCACCTTCAAATCCTTTCGCATTCAACTTGAATCCACCGTATTTGGTTCATTCCTTTGATCACGGCTAGCCACCCAAATGTTTGGCCTCTAGAGGTGATCCACCAAGGAAGAAGAAAGATTCAAAAAATGAGTGATTGGCTAAACCCTAATTTTTCTATCTCTCATAGAAAAAGAGCGTACTCTCCAACAATTGGAATCACGTATGTTGTGAAAAAGTCAACAACCACTCACACCCATAATAAGACTCATCTTATTTATAGATGTGGGCAACTCTCCTTAACAATTAATGAATTGAGTTTTTATTTTAATTAATTAAATTCTTTTAATTAATTATGTTCTCAATCTTATTAGGAATAATTAATTAAAATTAATTATTTAATTTAACCTATTAATCTTATTAGGATTATATGAGAGTACTTTTATTAATTAATTTCCAAACTCCTTTAGAAATTAAATAATAATAATAGTAATAATAATAATAATACTCATCTTATTAATTTATATTTAATATTTCTAAAATATTAAATAATAAATATTAAGTTATTTAATTTATTCTATCACCATAGATTAAATTAAATATACTTATCTTATTATTACGATTATGTCATTAATTTCTTAAATAATTATTCTTCCTTTTATGGTGCGACCCTTTAGGTTCTTCATATTAAACCGGTTGTGAATAAATCAATTAGAACAATTCTAATCTTATTTAAATAAATAAATTAAATAATTTATTTATTTAAATAAATAATATTTTTCTACAATAGGGATAAGTCTCCCTAGCGATTAACGACTTTCTAGATAATATAGATTTCAACATTAATCATAAAAGAACCTTTGAGTAAATAGTTACCGTACAATTCAATCCTTCTACCATACAATGTCCCAATTAAATATAAGACATGGAATTATTGTCAAGTCTTAGTTTATTTAATTATATGTAATTGTACTCTTTAATGCACAACTCAAAATAATGCAAATTAGAAACTCTTTTTTAATTTCATTCTGTCTTGCCAAGGACTACTAGGTTGTCATTTATCGAATCACATATGACATTTCTCTTCTTTTACTAGAAGCAGTAGATTCTTTATTGATCATACATTATCTCCATGTAAAACTTATTATACCCAAGTATACCCTTTGATATACCCTAAGGGTCTTAAGGAATAAGTCAAAGTATAACTCATCATACACAACATACTATGATGACCTCAAGTCCAAGGATCACGTGTACTACTATCACTACAGGAATTTCTATTGACAGATAAGTAAAACTCCATTAGGTATTACTTAGCGAGCCACGTTCAGTGAACTTATTCTCTAATAAGAACCTACATACTTGCTTTAGTGTCTCCACACAAATGATCATGAGATCAATCATCCTCATCCAATGAGCATACAACGTATGTACCAATCTATCCGGATTCACTAATTCCCAATTTAGTAATCCAACGATTGGGAACTATTTTAGTTTTAAATTTTCTAAGAATTTAGATCTCATTAGAATGATCATCATCATTACTCTAATAGCATTGCTTAAAACTATAGGTTTATCATATATTATAAAATAGCATCATGTAGACAATTAAAAGCCTTTAATAAATTAATACTTTTTATTAATATATGAATAAGATTGTTACAAAGTATATATGTTTTATCATAAAACATGATTGTCTTATGTGCGTTCTACTTTCAGCTGTATCAATCTAGTATATGCAAGGTAACTTTAAAACTATTTTTCATGCACGTTGATATGCGTACATATGGTCCAAGGTCAAAACTCAAATGACACAAATTTCATCAACTTCCATTTTTCAAAAACTTTGAGTTTTCTCTCATAAAATCATGTTAAAACATTCCATTATGAGTAAAGTAATCTTGGTTATATGACATGTCTATTATCATGCATAACTATGTTATATCACTTAGAACAACATATTCCATCGTCCAGGGTACTAAACTTGCATACGTGCATGCCCGACGCCCTCCAATTGCCTCCTAATACACATCAGTCCTAACGAAGACTATTTTGACCCCTTTTAAAAACCTCAAATTGAAAATTTTAAAGAACCAAAGTTGTAGGTCTATTCGTCCTCATTCTGGATCATCTTGAATCGCCTCAATCAGATTTTGTATGAAAAGGTTATGGCTATTTTACAAAAATAGTTCAAAACAGTCACACCTATCACACCTTGGGCGCGACCGCGCCCATTTTCTTCATAGTCCCAGCGCGCCAGTGCCATTTGACAGCGCCCATCCGCGCCCCCGTGCTCCTGGGCAGCGCTCCCGCGCTTGGCCTTTCCCAGTTTATAGTTTTTATCATAACTTCCTCATTTTAAATTCGAATTAGTTGGTTTTTGATTCGCTAAACTCATTAAACGCTTAGCTACTCATCTACAGAATAATTATAACACTTCAAAAACATTAACTAACCCAAATATTAATCCAAAACTCATGTTTATACTAATTTTTCATGTTTTGACAAATTTAGCGAATTCATTCACTATGAATTCGTTTCTCAACCAAATTGGTGCGTTTAACTTGTGTTCTTTTCATTTTTCAATATATTATCCACATCTAGTATCAATTTATAGATTGCTACATTGATTAACCATCAATTTTGTCTTCAAAATAAGCCATAATGTACTTATTACACCTAAAAGTTTAATTCTTCTTCTTTAGCACATTCTCATGGATTCAATTACTCTAAAATTGATTGTATAATCTATAAACATCTTAATCATACTCAAGAGTGTAAACATATAATCTACACACACTTCATCTATCCAATCTCTAATCATAGGGAAAGTATTTTGAGAGAGTATAACTAGAACTTGGAATTAGTTTAAGAATTATACCTCTTGAATGCTTGGAATTGTCTAACCATAGCGCCTCAATCCTCCCATTGCTCTCAATTCTCCAATTCTATTAACTCTCTATAGCTTAGTTTTCTCAGACATCTTAACAAATGGGAAAAAAGGAGTCCCTATTTATAGGGAAATTATTGTCCAAAGAATGGCTTTGCCCACAAATTTAAACCAAAGGGAAGAAGAAGAAGCTAGTGGATTGAGAAGAGTTGGTTACCAACTCCTTCTCCAGCCATTCTTATAGCAATCATTAACTAGTTTCATAGTTACTGTACATTCTTGGTGGTTACGCAAAGAAGAAATAGGATAGGCCAATGGTCTATTTACGCGTCTGAAGTTTGTTTGAGACACAAAAATTAGGACAAGGCTAGAATAATCTCTTATGTTTTAGTAGAATAAATCTCAAATACTAAGGTTAATTCCTTTTTGGGCTCATTGAATGATTTAACATTACTACACTAAATTAAGCTATAGGCACATATATACACATATATATGTACCAACCCACATATAGGAAGTATACTTGTATTTTAAATATACCCCAATATATAATCTTATATCCCATGTACATTGAGCTAATCTAAATAATATTTTAATGGGGCTAAATATAAATCAGTTGGGTACTCTCAACCAATTATTCCCTATCACACTTTAATATCACAATGATTATTATCAATCATCTATTATCTTTCAATTAATTCTCTTTTTATAATTCCAGTTAAACCTTTAGTCTGATTTAACTTTAATACTCATGCCCCTTTATTTAAGATAACCATTTTCCTTAAAATAATTAATATGTACAATACAATTTATTATACTGTAATTCTTTAATTCCTTTTCTTCTACAAATTATACCAACAAATTTCAGTTCGCCATAATTTAATTATTAACTTAATGCACAAATCTCCAACCAATATCTATTTATAATTATATTGGTTTTCTTCTATTATCCTTCACTTATTTTCCATTATAATCTTTCAACTATTAAATCCTTTCATATATTATCATATTACGTAATATATGAAAATACCAAAATTAATTAACATAATCATTTCATTTTCTTCATGTAAAGTACATATATTAATTCACCATTTTACTTAAGTGAATTACTTTTTTCATTCAATTTACTATCATGCCACTGCCACGCAAGGCTTTAATATTCAAATTATATTATTCCATAATATAATTTTCCACTTAATTTAAGTTAACTAATATTTTTTCTTGTTTAGTTAATTTCCATAACTAACTCTCATTCAATTCATGGTCACTATCTACATCCCTTCATGGGCACTATCTATATCAAATATGACCCATATGATACCATATTAGCCACTAATATACAATTCCTAAAGTTTAGATTACCAACTCATCAGATTACACAACTCATCAGATTACACAAACTCATCATAAACTATCTATAGACCGGCGCGACCGCGCTGATCTTAGGCTTGAGAGTGGCGCGGTCACACCACCTTAAGTTCAAACACAGACATGTTCTGCTTCAATAGAAACATAAACTTCACTCACAAATTCTTTACATGCTTCTTAAATGCTAACTTATTATACTGGCCAAAGATCAATCCCTTTTTTGACTTTACGATATCAATTACTACATTCTTCAAAAATTTTAGAGATTAAACTTCAAGTTCAAATTCTTCTTTCTTTAACAGTTTAATTAACTATAAAATCTCATATATAATTTCTTCCCACATAATCCCAAATTCCAAATTATATAACACATATATACATTCATATTTTAACCCGACATATCCTATAATAAGAATTTTATTTACTAATTTTTAATTTAATCATTTCTAAAATTTTGGGTTATCATATTCTCTCCCCCTTATAAGGATTCTATCCTCGGAATCACCGAAACCCCCTCTACTTGGTTCTATTCTGAATATTACATATTCTTTGAATAATTTTTACCCATTCTCTTTTCGAAAGTTTTTTATTATTATAACTTTCTCCAATGCATTCCACCACTCTTTTCTTTCTAAAGAACATTCTACTTACTACATTCATCCTTGAGAAGAATAAGAATCTTCCACGATTTTTCAATAATCGGGAAGTAGTATGAAAAATCTTAGATTCCAAATTATGCTGAGGGGTCATAAGACCGTGAACTCTTCTTTAACCAGAGTGTTTATCAATCATAAAGACTGAAAACACTCTCCACACGTACACTACGTGGCCAGCCTATTGTAACAATACGTTGGGCCGCAATGTAGTGTTTTGTAATGACTATATGCATTACGCTTGGAACCATTGTCCCCGAAAACATGTCCCCTTATAGGGTTGTTCACCTCAGCTTTTCAACATCTGAATCCGCACCAGAGCAATCTAGTTTGGCATAAATACTCAAGAAAACTTGAATTCCATAAATAATTTTTAATAGTCGTCTAGCCGAATTAAATAGCTTAGACTTTATCAATAACTCGGACATCAATCGAAATAATTTAGCCAACTTAATTGTCCTTCTTCTTAATTTAAATAAAAACCAAAATTTCTTTTATGCGTCATGATATTGTACTAGATTAGTAGTACGTTGAGGATTCTGCCATTATGTGACTTTGTCATACTACATCATACTATAGTGGGCTGACGATATTTCGATCACAACCAACACTAGGTTTGACTGCATTGATGATTCCATTATTTACCATTTTCTACACCATATCAAATGATGCACATGGTCAGAAATATATTTTGAAAATTTTTAAATCATTTTTGTCTTAGCCGAAATAATTAGCATAGACATATGAATAATGGTATTATTTTTAAATAAAATTGGTTCAATCACATGATCCAATGTTTTTCAAGAAAATAGAATCGCAAACATCGGCATGAAGTCAATAAATTTTGAAAATCTAGCAGAGCTAGAAGATTTAGAAAATCCATGTTTCTCCATCAACTTCAATCTTTACTCCATTGCTTCATTCTATCAATCTCTAACACCATCAATGCTTACTATACAACAATTTCTTAATTCTTACCTTAGAAGTTTTATATACCCAGTATAGTTCATCAAACTTACCACACTTTTGAAGTTCAAGAACTTGCCACAATCATATGAGTTTAAGAACTTATCCTAGTCAGACCATAAGCATCTATTTGCTGAGGAATTCCAAAATATAACATATAATTATGAGTCACGAACTTACCATACGTATGAGTTTTAAGAACTCGGGCTTAATCTTAATATTCTCTATCTTAATCTTAATAGTCTCTATCTATCAAATATGATATGAGAAAAGAATCACGTTCTCACCATAAGCATATCGATAGCGCGATATCGACATTCCATTGATTATCATTATGAGCAACCGAGCACGAGCACAAAGCCTCTGCCCATACAAAGGTTTGTATAACTCAGCTCTCACATGAGTCCTCAACTGAAATCGCACTTAACTCTATCTCACTCCTAACTTGCTTTTTGCTTGATATGAATTTTTTTGTATCTCATCATTTACAACTCCTGATGAGTTCATCTCGTACCATTTCATATTACATTCTCTTATAGCATCAAGCTATAGCTACTTAGTCGTTACAGACTATTTATCATTTCATAGCTCAATCTAATCACGTCGTGATCATCAGTTTACCTTAGTTCGAGTTCATTCTTATTACCATTGTCATCTTCATCTTATAGACATCATCTTAACATTTTTATTACCGGAGTTGGGAAACTCTTGAATTCTCATTCTCTTAGATACTTCAAGATTTTTCTTTGAATCTTTGTTTATATATTTTAATCTTTATCTTTCTCTCTCTCAGGTTATAGCCTAACGTACTCTTACCTAAAGTTTATATCCTACATCTTTTGTACCAACCTGTGGCGCTCCCAAATCTGGGTCCCTTCAAACCTTGCATTCGGTCCGCCACGATACTACTATCGTCAAACTATTTATATCCTTTACTCATAACACAATGAATATAACTTTCCTTATTACAATTTAGAATAAAAATTCTTTCCATTTCCAGGATCTGTATAATGACCCCAAACTTTTATAAGTTTTAAATCTTGGTAATTTACCATTCCTGTCATACATCATATTCGATGTTTTATAAATATGCTGAATAACTTAAACTTTTTTAATCTCCTCTAAAAATAAATCATTTATTGATGTCTTAATTTGAAACAATTAAATATCCTTGAATCAAATTATGTTATGATTCGTTTTATTCAAATTACTGTATAAATCTTTACATCTCGATTTAAATTCCTCTATGTATCACATAGTACAACTTTACAACTCAACATATAATACACATCGTAAACTACTATCATGTACATCTCCTAGAACCTAAACATGGTTCAAGGGCATATATTTAAATAAATCAACCAATCTTCTTTGATACTATTGAACTCTATCAATCAAGTAGCACGTAATCTTTACCGTGAGTCCTTAACCTGCAAAAGTGGTTATTTACAAGGGTGAGCTCGACGACACCAACAATTCTATTAGTTTTCAAGCAGCACATAGCATATAATAACATACTCAGATCATGCATTCATAATCCATTAATATTTACTACGCATGTTATTTCTCATATAATAGGCATATAAGTTTACTTCACAAGAATATCATCAAAGATCAACTTTCAAATTTCATATATATCTTATATACATTTCATATATATACATCAACATTCTCATAGCATAATATAGCTCAACTAACAGTTATAGAATTCATATATCAAATAGAAACTGAAAATCTTGCCTGATTCGTAGTTTATCAACTACGACTTAACTATTTAAAGCTTATCTGCACTGCGTGTATTCCTACACAGTTATATAATCATGGATTCATACCCATCAGTCATACATTTCATATGCTCTTAATATAAGAACAAATATTATTTCCTAACTTGGTTTCATTTTTACTTGAACTTAGGATAACCATGAGACTAACTCATTCTACTATCATATTTATCTAAACAATCTTGTTTTCATGTCTTGTAGTCCTTAAGGACAACATATAACCATAATTTAAGACCATGCAGTTAACAAACTGCTCTTGGTCTCTCTGCAGGACGGCACGGTCGCGCTGCATTTAAGCTTGGGAGTGGCGCGACCGCGCTACTCCCTGCCAAAATTGGACTTGAGCTTTTCATTGCTCAATTTAGTCTTAACCTACTATGCATTCTGATACATACTATAAACATACATCAAGTAGCTTCTGATATTTCTTCAAGTTTATATTTCAAATCATTTAGTTTTGAATTACATAGCTCTATATTGAATTATTTACATCAACAAGGCTTAACAATTTCTTTTAACAAAGGTTTAATGTTTATAAGCTTTTAAACCTTATATTTTTACTAACAGCCTTTAATACTCATGCTCACATGTATCTATCTCATTTACATAGACATAGCATAGTTCATTTACTTGAAAATTTATTTTAAACCATGCTTGAAAGGTCTAATTCATGTCTAGCTAGATGGTGAGCACACTCGACACATTCTAGAGGCATAAAGCATCCTAGTATACATGATTTGAAAAGTCATAATACCATTTACAAAATGTTTGTAGCTATTAGTTTCAAAACTT